>PVJX010005914.1:0-81533 GCA_004027295.1 Dolichotis patagonum | reverse complement strand
ATATAGACAACCAATGGCAGAAAAACAGAATAGCAGAAATAAGGCAGAGAAGATTGGCTGTAATCTCTAGTATAGATGGCCTTGAAATATTAACAGAGAGAAACACAGGCAGAGTAGATCAGGAGATAGGGTCCATTGAGATGCTCTATATAGGGAGGCAGTGGGACCCAAAACAAGCAGTGCACCCTATGGGAGTGAACGGGGAGGAATTGTCTAAAAAAGGGAGGCAAAAGATATTAATTGGGTAACAAGATTTTTTTTTTTTCTTTGTGGTACCGGGGATCAAACTCACGACCTCACGCTTGCCAGGCAGGTGCTTAGGCCACTGAGCTAAATCCCTGGCCCTTGGGTAACAAGATTTAAAATTCACATTATTCTCACCACTCTGATTGGATGGATTATGTGCTGTTCCAGTTTGTCTACTTACACTAGACTTGAGGACATGGTCAGCTATCCCAAAAATAAGAGGACATATTATGGTAATCATCTCTAATTTCCTATCAACTTAATCTGAAGCCCTTTATAACTTATACTGTCTTATTATGACTAATCTTATTTGAATCTGGTTTGTTAGATTGCTACTCTGTATTGACTGATTTTATTTAAATCTGTTATGATTGATAGCATCAAATCTAAGTGTATAGGCAACTACACTGAAGATGACAAGATTCACTAAGATACCCACTCTGGTTTGATTATTACTTACTTTTGAACTCTTATAATGTCTCCAATGCTTTGCTTTTATTAATGTAGTTATATACTGCTGAGACATCATGGTAACCATTGTAGATCATCTTGTATTGCAGTTTTATGTCTTATTTGCCTCATGCTTTTCTAGGAATTGTTTTATCTTTCCTTGTCTTGTTTTTACCTCTAATACAGAAAGGATAGATATACATTTAGAGACTCATGCATGTGTAGAGCTTATGAACAGTTTATAAGAACCAACTATATAACACATGTTGAAATGAACAACTACTTTGAAGAAAAAGAGACACTACAATACCCAGTGCTGATTCCATGTCATGATGTGAAATCCAGCAATACTATCACTTTTTGTTCAAAGTGATTTTAGCTTGTTTTGTCTTGTTTAAGTTCAACACATATGAAGGTATGGACAGCTGTTTTGAGGAGAATGAGAGACACTATGACAGCCATTCTTGGCTTCCCTAATGTCTGGTCTTGAAGACCTGAAATGCCCTCCTCGTCCTGCTCAGATCAATTCCATACTATGTTGGTTCATGTGAATTCCCTGTATGTGACAATATGGACAAGAAAACAAGAGTCAATATGATAGAGTGAATATCTCTGATTGTCTATAGTTTTGAAATTTATGTCTGTTACATTGCTTTCTTGTGATCCGCTTTGTTCTGTTTTGTTGTGTTTAATTTTATCCTTTTGATATAATTGCATGTATGTTTGAGTGTGTAAGATGGATGACCATATTGCTGTTTTTGTCAGATCGTGGAGCAGAACTGTTAACAGTCTCACTGTTTGAATGTCTACATGTTTTAACTTTGTAATTTGAACAACTATTTCCAAGAAGTCAGTATGTAACTTGTCAAGTAACAGTTTCTTAGGATTTTTTGTTGTTGTTCTTTTCCTTTTTTCCTTGGAATTCTGTATTGTTGCTACCCTTTATTCTGTTTTGTTTAGTTTTTTTCTCTTTAAATAAAATTTAAAAAAAAAAAAAAAGAACTTTTCCAGACACAGGGCCCAGGACTGCATGATTAGAATATAGAGGAGAATAAGATTGGAAAAGGGACAGGAGCCAATTAAAGGCTTGAGTAAACCTTTCCAAGCCATATTAAAAAGCTTGAGTAAATCCAAGAATATTGAGTTTCAAGTGCAAGGGAAGCAGGAAAAGTGGAAGAGGTGATGGTGCTGTGACCTACTACTGCCTTTACAAAGATAACTGACTGCCACATTGTCGGTTGGATCGAAACCTGGAAAGATTAGAAATTCAGGTAAGTAGTTGTTAAAAGTAACCCGTGAAGGTGGTAACATAAGACAATGGTGACCTATACTCAGATGGTAGTAATGGAAATAGAAGTCTGGATGATTTGAGTTGGATACCATATTTTAAGAGGTAGGTAAAGGACACTAAAATGTGGTCACCAGAAGTATGATGTCATAGAAGCCAAAATGAGAATACTCCAAGAAAATATTAATTAAATACCATTTTCAGGTCAAGGAAAATGAAATGTTTACAAGGTTTATAATGAAGGACGTGCTGGACAACCTTGGTAAAACCTCAGTGGCCTGGGAGGTGATGGAGGTACTGGGACCTAAGTAGAATACTCAAGAACAAACACGGATCAACCAGAAAGAGGCAATAAAGGGGAATCTAGGGAAGACAATGCTACATGGCAATTGCTTTTGGGGGGTTATTAAAAGTAACCACGGAACTTCGATCAGTTATTTTACCCATTTCCTCATTGATAATATGGGGATGGAGAATACTAATATTATCTGTAAAGTTTTTGCTGAGCTTGAGATAATTTAGGGAGAATACCTAATACACATTAAGGGCTCAGTTAGTGATGGTTCACTCCCCTCATGAAAGCATCACAATGAAACAACATAAGATTTTTAAAAATGGATTTAATTTTTTTCTAGAAACAGTGTACTGATTTTACAGATGTCCACATTTGGTTTTCAGTTCACCAAGATGATGTCAGCACGGCTGGTGAGACACAGCACACCGGTGCCCTCCTGTCCCTGCCTCTGGAAGAGAAGCTGCACTGCAGAGGGCACCCGCACAGATGCTAACAACCCCGAAGGACGAGACAAAGCAGAAACGGTTTAACGTGACCCAGCCTTCTAACATGCCAGATTGTGACAGCAAACACGGTAATCTGGGGTCGTGAGGAAGACAGGGGAAATCCATTTGCATACAACATGGAGTTTACAAACCAGTACTTCACCCTCAAATTAACAAGTTTCTATAGAACAAAATGCTATTTTAAAAGCACACAATCTGTACAGTTATTTATCTTGTAATTTTTGTAAAAAAGTATCAAAACCTTGTCTTTAAATATATATATTTATACAGGTGTTTTAAAATTACTTTTTATAGCACAAAGTGTTTGCAAATACAGAGGGTTTCTGCTGATGCCTGACTGTGCACATGGTGCACGGCCTGAGTGAAGAGCTTCTTGATGTTTTATGTTAACTGAAAATTTGAAGCTGTAATTCCTTTACCTTCTAAAATCCTCATTATCCTGAAAATTCCAAGTACCCTAAAAATATAATGTGAGAAGATTCTTGATTCTCTATCTTCATGCATTTATGGGAAAGGAAATTATTTATTCTAAAACTTTAAACTGTTAACTCACTTATATTCTGTGAAATGATGTGTATAGGTTAGAGCTGGAGGTGGGGGGTCCAAATGGGCTTCTCCCCATTCCTACCAGTTCCTGACTATGCAGTGACTGGAAACCCCTCTCTAGACCACGTCTTTCAAATTTCCAGTTGCATTTCTTGCAGTTCAGAAAATCTAAGGGTGTCTTGATAACATGGCATGCTTCTGTGAAACTGTCACTGCCCTTTTATTAGTTTTCATTAGCTATATCAGAAATGTCTGACTCATATGTATGAAAAACAATCAACATTTCCCTGTGGTCACTGGAAAGCTTGAGGCTGAATAATGTTCTGTCTGCAAAGTGCTAGCAACACATCCTACGTTCCACTTAGTGCCCTGTACAAAATAAATGATCAACAGATGTTTGCTTAATGAAATCAAAAATATAAGTATTTTATAAAGTGCTTATGTGGAACCTGTGTTTGCATTCAGCCCCATTTCTCAGTAAATCCACTGGAGTCTTTCATTCCACTTATAATGAACTACATGCAGTTCCCATGCTGGTTCATGCCTCAGAGCTCAGTGTTTCCTTTGCCAGAAGCAGCCTAGACATCCCTTCTTAATTTTTAAGACTTAGCTTGAGGTTACTTTCCCGTAATGACCCCACCATATTCCTCCTCTCCTCAGGTAGAATGACTCCTTTTGTTCCCTAATAGTACTCTACATGGAAACTATTCCTTTTTGTATCCACAGATATCCTCCTCATTACTGTGAAATCTGTAAGGACAGGAAACATTTAACTGACCTTTACATCTGCAGTGCCTGGTGTACTGTTGGCACCTAATGAACGGTTTTAGGGAATGCATATAATGTACAATCACATAGAGATAACTGAAGGGATAGCTAATACTTAGTACCCTACACTTTAATCCTATCTCATCTCCCTTTTGCCAGCCAAGGTTGCCATTATTACTTCAATCTGTTTTATATGCAATCATGCTATCAAGAGTAAAGTTTTAGTTTTCTCTGTTTATGGAAGGCCTTTTCTACCAGTGAACAAGTCCACCAGAAAGACAGGATAGGAAGCAGGCTTGAAACAATGTTCGGGGAGCCCAAAGGTGTCTTCTGGAGAAGGAAAAGGACTAGGCTAACTTCTTTGTTTATTATAAAGAGGAAATATTGTCTACTGCCCTGCTGGCATTATCTCTTAGCTTTCTTCCAACTGTATAGTCCAGTGACTTTATGATTTTCTTTTGGCTATAAATACATATGCATGGTGGAAGGAAATGAAACTATACCGCAAGCGAGGCTCAAAAAGCCTCCAAGAATAGGAGGAATGTGGATCTGACTCCTCTGGTTTCATCTCATTTACTGCCGTCCAACATGTATTTTTCCATTTGTTTCTTATAGGTTCCTCTCATAGCTGCCTTTTCACACTGCAGTTGTAGCATACACAGGAAATAGGAACGTCTCTGAAAGAATTCTGAATTTCATCATTTTAAGGTCGCAGGCTGTAGGTCCTGACCTTATTCATGATCTTTTTTTTTTCCTCTCTCTCTCTCTAAAGGACAGGATCTGACTAAACATTTAAAAACTATGCATTAGCCACATTATCATTTAATTTTTCTTGGAAATTCAGTTTCTTTGGAGGTGTATTACAGAAAAAGTTACTTGTCTTAAATTTCAGTGTCTTTCACTTTCATCACTTTTCTTGTCAAAAATAATTTTACTTTCCACTCTTGAAAGAATAGTAGTGATTAAGCTCCATAGGAGTTGGCCACCTGTTCTTAGAATTTTGTTTTGGTATGGTCTAGGTCAACTGCATTTACTCTGTCAATGAATGTCTCAGGACTGTCAACACGTGCATATCACGAGGGAGTTATAAAACAGTGCCTTGGAGGCTCTGGAACATGGTTGTTCTCTTAGAAGTTAGGAGACTAAGAGTGATGCAGAGAAAAGTCCTAGGAACAGGATAATAGAACTCCAGATTGTCTGCCCAGAAATTCAAAATGCTGGTGAGACATCCAAGCTTCAGAGCTGGGGGTGCTGGAGGGTAGGAGTAGGAAGGCATTGCTTAAGTATGTCAAGTTCCAGGTCTATTAAGGTTCGATACAGGTCGCTTGTTCCTACTTAGGCCAAACATTTCCATGTTGTGCGGGTGCCTGGTTGTCTAGCAGGAATGGAGTGACAGAACAGCAGAGTTAAAGAAAGAGCACACTTTGGACGAAGGAGCCAGTGCTGACTGAATTCCTTCCAGGACTGTAGGATATGGATCCAGTAGTAGAGTAGACCACACAGATAGAAAGTAGCTCTTCTCCTCACCTCTCCCAAGGCCAAGGAAAAGCAAAGGAGGTATCAATCATGAAAAAAAAATCTGTACATACACCCAGAGTTTTTCCTTTTATTTACAAAGCAAAAAACCAAATGCCTGTGTGAATATATTTATCCAATGTGCTATAATATTGCATATGCCATTTCCCCTCAAATATGACTTTAGGTTTGGTCACTTTTTCTGACTTAAGCCAAATTTACTTTTTCTATGAACATATGATAGTAAGAAACCTGTTTAACTTTAAAATCCTTCCCCCGGCTAAAACAAATGGTAGAGAGTGAGGGGAAGACAGAAATGGAGATATAATAAAACCTACTCCGCCATCTTTATCCTCATCTATAGCATGTCACAGAGATTTGATGCCTGAGCCAGAATGTACAGCAAACTTGGGCTGTTTTAGAAATGTCTCCTCTTAGCTCTGTAAGGATGGCATCCTTTAGGTACTTCAGAGGAAGCTTACTTGATTCAATCCCAGCATCCTAACAGAAATTAAAGACGTTACTCAAAGAACTGAATGTTAAAACAAGGACTCGCTTGTTCTGACAAGCATGTGTGATGTGTCTTTTGAGCTTAGTAGAACATCTGGCACTGTATAATACGGCATCTGTATCTTGACCTTAGCCACAGACCAGAAAGCCCAGGCGGGAGTCATAGCGGCCACAGGTGAAAAGATCTGCCTCTTCTACTACCTGTTTGCACAAACCAAAGGTTTCTCCGAAAACTGCAGATACCCTTTTTGTGTACAGATTTAAAATAAACTTATGTATCTGAACAACAGCCATAGATGTGCCTCTTCTCTACAGATTGTTCTCTCTCGCACACATACACACAAACACACATACAGTCTGTGTCATGGATCAAGCACACCAAAAATAAATACTTTCACGTCTCTAAATTATTTATAGAACTAATCTTATTTTTGAAATATGTTAATAAATAATCTAAATGTGGAGGCAGTTGAAGGTGTTTTTTTTAACTTATGTTGATGGATAGCCACAAAGCATAATCATTTTATTTACAGAAACAAAACCCCCAAACCTAAAAATGTCCCTCCAGATCAAACATCCTCTGTAAATGTAGCATTTAAAGGATGAGTAAGGTACTGTACCATTGGCCCCGTTTGGTTATGTACATTGTGTTAGTCGCTCAGCAGTAGCCATTCCATGAATTCCTCATGGGTAGTGCAACCGTTAAAAAGTGTATAAAACATTATACATATAAAAACTCTCACATCCTTTGGATGTTTGCAGTTTGTCATAACTTTGTGGTTACCTTTCCGCAACATAAATTTTTAAAAAGTTCCACACACATACATATGCACTCACACAGACCCATATATAGAAACCCATCCATCCAGTCATACATCATCCAGAGAGAGTAGTGCATGGGACTGAACTCCAGGAGGCACGAAGCGGGTGGTCCCATCTTCAGGGGAGGCCATCGTCTTCAAGGCTTAATGCCACTCGCTGGGGAGATAGATCAAAGGAGTCCTCATTAGATCCATAAGAGCTACTCTTCATTATTAAACTAGTAGACATACTAATATTTTACAGGTATTGGCTCACATACTCTTCAAACTATGCCAAGAGACAAGGTTTATCATACTTATTTTACAGATGAGAAAACCTGTTCTTTGAGTAACGTTTCTTCTGGCTGACCCTAGAGCTATAGCTTCTTTCATCATTCTATCCTATCTCTGTAAAAGAGGGCAGGAAGGATCTAAACTTTTCTCCCTCATAGGATTTTAGACTGGGTCAACTTCAGTGGGTTCTGTTAATGTTAACTTCTAAGCTATGAGCAATTTATCCCCGGGGTGCTCCTCACAATTAAGTAGTAATATGCTTCACCCTTCAAACAGTAGTAGGAAGTAGTACAAGTTAATTAAATTCAGTCCCTCTCTCCCTCATCTCTATTTTCTGGTCACTGTAATGCTAGACACCCTTCTGCTACAAATGGTCGACCCTTAGATGGTGAGTCCACTAACCCCTAAGTCAGTCTATTCCCTATGGACAGTGGATTTGAATTCTTTCCTACGCTAATGTGAAAGCTGTTTCTTCAGCTCTTCTGATATTCCCTGATTCTATGTTTCAGACTCAGAGATCCAAGTTTCACCCAGGATAAACCCTTGAGGTCTATCATGTTCGCATCCCCTTCCCTTCATTCTGTTCTTCTTTTTTCTCCAGTATATACCTGTAGCTTTTCTCAGCTGGTCCTAACATAATCTTGTTTGCTGCTCTTCTGTTTCCTGGACACCCTCCTTTGGACAGACCCAAGTTTCATTATCTTTCTCATAGCTATGTGACTTGGGTGAGCCAACTTCTCTGGTCCTTAGTGTTGTCTGTCAAATGGGAATAATAGGACCTACCTCTTACGGTTGATAAGGAGCTAAATGAAACAATGCACATAGACTATTTAACATAATACCTATGTCAGCCTAACAATGAAACAGAATGTCTTCATGCATGTGATTAAAAGAAAGTCCACTCCCTCTCAAGTACTCTCTGGGTTATTTGTCTTGCATTCCTGTCATGGCTGTACTCCATTAACGAAGCCCTCTAAGTGCAGCCACCCTCCGAGCCCCTATAAGACAAAACTCTAAGCCAAAGACAGGCAGATGGACCTGAGAAAGAACAGGAAACAGTGGTTCCCAGTACTGAGTTCCAGAGCTTTCCAAGGCTATTTACCCCAGGATAGTGGGAGGAACATGGGCCTCCATGTACAGTTTGAATCCTGGTTTGGCCACTTCTGGCTATGATCTTCAGTGAGTTATTCAATTTCAATGAGTCTCAGTTTTCTCATCTGCAAAATGGGGCTGATAATGTGAACGCTAACTGTGAAGATTAAATGAGAAAAGTATATGTGAAACACTGAGATCTGTTCTGGCACATAGTAAGTGCTCACTAAATATTTTCTCGCTGTTATCTCTATTTTTATGCCATTGGCAGGAGCTTATTATTTGGGTCTTAGACTCATTATGGGTAACTTCTGAGTTCTTTCCTTCTCTGAAACATGGCACTTTACAAGTATAAAGTGCTTTGTAATTTATAAATTTCTCTCACATATGCTACCTCACTTGAACTTTCCAAACTTATTAGGCAGTTGGAATGGGATTATTATTCTCATTTTACAAATAAAATTAAAGAGACGTATATGACTAAGGTCACAGGCTATAGAATGAGGAGCTGGGAGTCACCTTCTTACTCCCAACTCTATGCTTCTCGCACTGTGCTTTTTCTGATCTTTAAAAACTGGTTAAGCAGCTGTTTGTGTGGGTGGGCTGAGGTCAGATATCCTCAAGACCATTTGCTAATCCTCCCTGCTTGCTCCTCTTCATCTTCCATGTTGCCCTTTTATAAACAGTTTGCTTCCGCAGCAATTCTGTCTCCCCCTACGTGGTCACCTTCTTCCACGTGCCCGTTTCCTTCATCTTTGGCAAACCCATGTCTCCTCCTTGCCCCAACGCTCAGCTTACAGTTTACAGCCTTCCAGGACTGGCTGCACCTGCCTAGGTTCAGGCCCTCACTCACCAGCCCCTCAAGGTTAGAGTGGCTCTGCCCTACCTTGCACTTGACGACAGGCAGCTCGGAAAGAGGGTTCTTCGGGAGTTGGTGCAGCTGTGACTTTGGTTCCCCCGGCAAGACAAAAAGCTCCTTGAGGGCAGGGGCTGGGTCTTCCAGTTCTCTGGTCTCCCCAAGACAAGGCTCTGCCCACATTGGGCGATCAAAGCTTCTGATTGCCTGACAGGGGGATGGACTGGATGACCTCTGAGGTCACACTCAGCCCCCTGACTCTGCTATACAACAATGACACCTGCTCAAGTCACTTAATTGTCCTTGTTCCCCCAACAAGCCATGCTTTTTTACTGCTAAGCCTCTGCGCATGCTTTTGTCTGCAGTGCCACTTCCCTCCTTCTCTATCTGGAAGACCGCCGTTAATCTTCCACAGACAGTTCATCTGTTAGGTCTCGGTGAGGCATTCCTTGTCCGTTTCCCCAGAGAGACTGAGTAACTCCCTTGATGTTTCCACATCATCCATTCAACAAGTATTTGTTGAAAGTCAGCCAAGCTGTGCTTGGTGCCAGGAAGACAGATTAGTCAGATGAGATCCTGCTCTCAAGGGTCTCATGTTCTAGTGGGGAGACCACTAGGTAAAACAAGTAGACTGGAGGGTGATAGTGCTGGGATGAAGGGAGGCCCAGGGGACTGTGGGAGGACAAAGCAAGCTGAGGAAGCTTCTGGAGGGGACTCCTGAGCTTCCATCAGGGCACTTGGCACACAGCGGTAACATTGTATCTGCGTATCTCTAACTCCCCCACCAGCAACTTGGGAACAAGTAGTTCTTTACTTACATTTGAACACTTGACATCTAACGTAATGCTTGGCATATAACTGGCACGCAGTGTTGAAATGACTGTATTCAGATTCAATGGCCAGTTACCCTTTCAGGACAAAGGTTCTGAAGATTACTCAGCAGAAAGACATTTGGCTTTTTTACTGCCAGGAGGAGCCTAGGTACAGGGCGTAGACTGCTACCCAGCCACCTACCTCAGCATGTCTTAGTTCCCCAGGGTCTAGAGCAGTGGTGGCAAACCTATGGCATGAGTGCTGCAGTGGGCTGTCTGTATCTTTGAAAGCTGTAAAAGGTTCATCATCACTGGTCTAGACAGTGCCTGGCACATGGTAGGTTCTTAATGAATGCTGAAGGAATGAGAATGCGAGGGAGGGAGGGAGGGAGGAGAGAAAGGAAGACGTTCTCCCAGCTAGGGATACTTACTGCTGGGTAGACGTGGCCAATCTGAGCAGTCCTCCCTATGTGGAGCTCATCGTCGTCCTCTTCTTCTGTTGTTTTTCTATAGACTGGGTTGTCAAAATTCATGCTTTTTGTGTTCTTCCGCTTCCAGTTTCTCCAGATCAGGTAGCCACTCAAGCACAGCAGGGCTATTACCGCTAGAGAAAGGGACACATTAGGTGGACATCCAGACATCAATGCAGACATTGCCATCTCTCCAGTATTACCAGCCCTTTCTCCACAGGCAGTGCTTCTGCAAGCTCCTTTGCTGCCTGGAAGATTTTCTGTCATCACCTTCCTCCAGGGACCTCTCAGCCTTTGCGATCCAGCTCAGATGGGGAGCTCCTCAGGCGGAGTCTGCTCCCTCATGAGCACTTCTAGGCCACAGTACCCTACTTTACCTATCTTTACCCCCAGCGAGACTGAGCCAATTGAAGACAGGAACTGTCTCATTCACCGCTCAGTGACCAGTGTCTAGCACTGGAGTTGCTCAGGGGCAGGTGCTGAATCAGTGAGTGAATTTATCCCCCATATCGTTTGCCCTAATGCTGCTGCTTCCCCTGGGTCACTAGGAAAACCATTCCCTCACCAAGTGGGAGGGTGGAGCGGAGTGGATGAAGTAGTTCTTTCCAGAGCTGGGGCTCCACCAGAAGAGAATTTCTAAAAGGAGACGCAGAAGGGCGACACGGGCTCTGGGTTAGAGTAAAGGGATGCGCTAATGAGTAAAGGGATGCTCTCTTCCACAGAGCTGGGCAAGAATGGGCCGGCAGCTTTGCAGGTAGGAAGCAATCGCTTGCAGCCTTTCAGGAAAGGCTTGGATGGTCACCTATCCCTATCGGGTGCTCAAGAGGGTTGCTACTTGAATAAGATTGCACTAGTCGATACCCATTAAAGACAGGAATGAAAGGAAAATGCTCAGTATTGCTGCTATTTATTGCTTAGCAATCTAACCGTGCCATCTGAACAGATATAGAGTTGATTGAAGCATATAAATATAGATTTTGCCTGCCTGGCAAGTGTGAGGTCATGAGTTCAATCACCAGTACAAAAAAAAAAAAAAACCACTTTCATAATAGCCCAACAAAAACTGTAAAATACCTGGGATAGTCTCACAAGAAATATATATGTCTTCTGTGATCTATAAAATTCTACTGAAGGACATAAAAGAAGATGGAAATAAATAGATGTCATGTTCCTAGATGGGAAGCCTCAACATTCTAAAACATGTAAATCCTCCCCACATAAATCTATACATCTAAAGCAATCTCAATAAAAATTCCATCATAGTTTTTATAGAATTGATGATAAAAGTTCATCTAGAAGAGAAACCAAAGAAAAATATGAAAACTATTGTGAATGTAATGTATCATATATTCTTATACATAAAAATAGATAATTTGTGGAGTATAGTCCAGTATGTATAGGAATATAGTTTATAATAAAGATGACAAGTCAAGTTAGAAAGAAAGGACAGAGGCTAGTGACACGCCACAGTGATAGAATGCTTGCCTAACATACTTGAGGCCCTGTGTTTAATTCCCAGTACAGGAAAAAAGCTTTAGAGAAACAAGATAGGTATATAGAAAATATCAGGAGATATTTTAATAATTGAGAATGAAGAGCAGGCCTTCTAAGCAAAACACAAAACCCGGAATGCCTAAACAGAAGACTAACAGATCTAATAGATAAAAGTTTTAAACTTATGCATAGCAAAAGATACCATGAAGAAATTAAAAAACCTATTGTCAGACTGGGAGAAAATACTTATCATATATATTATAAATGTTTTAATGTTTGTTATGTATAAATATTTCTACAAATAAGAGAGCCAATAAAAAATAAGACTGTGAATAGGCAATTCACAAAGGATGAAATGGGCTAGCGTGTCGCTCAGTGTCACAGCACTTGCCTAGCATGCATGAGGCCCTGGGTTTGATACCCAGCACCAGTAAAAAAGTAAGTAAAAAATAAAGGATGAAATCTAAACAAATAGCCAGCAAGGTTATGAAAAGTTCCTCTTAGGGAAATAACACTCACGTTCACCCCTTAGATTAGCGGGCTGCATCAGGCTGGGCTGTCTCTGGAGCAGCACATAGGGCTCTTTCAGGGCACGGGATGGTAGGAACAGGGTTGCCTTTCACTCACTCACTTGCTCGCTCCACTCGAAATAAGCCTGGAGTAACAGTCACCTCGCCATGTTTCCTGCTGGAGCCTTTCAAGGCCAATTCCAATGCCGTCCTCTCCAGGAGCCCTCTTTCACTCCGGAGTTAACGTCCACAGGACTACTGTGCTGCTATTTTGTAATGCCTCTATTGTAGCACATTATAATGTGTCTTAACATCTACTTTGTATGACTGATAGTTAACCTTAAAGTCTTTTTATTCCCTGCATTCTTAGTACTTATACAGTGTCTTGAACAGGGGAGAAGTTTTTAACACATTTACTAACTCACCACTACCCTGAGGATTCCCAGGATACCGACATCCCTGACTTCAAAGTATTCATGGGCAAGGAAAGGAGATAAACCCATGAATGGACAATCACAATTCAAAAAATACTGCCACGAGATGAGGCTGGTGTGAGAGGGTGTATGAGAGACTATGTGAGTATCAGGGTAGGAAAATGAGTCAGCCCTGCGGTTCTGTTTGAGGTCTTAACCGAGGTTATGTTCTGGTCCATGCTACTTCCCTCTCCTGGCTTTGCTTATGCCGTCTTTACTGTTTGGGTTGCTCTGGATCCTTCTTCACTGGGCTGACTGAGCTCAAGGGTCACTGCCATTAGAAAAACCTTCCCAGGCCTCTCATCTTCTCTTCCAGTCTAAGCTAAGTGCTGCCTAAGTACACATAGCTCAATCTTAGGATTTGCCATGTCATAACAAACTTATCTGTTTTATGTGTCTCTTCAACAAAATTTTAACTTTTATAGGAAAAGGACCAAGCCTCACTCATCTTTGGCCACTTCCCCTGCCTGTGTCACAAGATAACATATAGTAATTGCTTGGTAAATGTTTGTTGAAAAGCAAACAGTAAGGAAACAGGACAGTATGACCTACTCAAGGGATGGCAGGCAGCTCTTCTCATAGTGCGACAAATACTTAATTTCCTACTATGCACCAGACATTGCTAGGAGTGAAGGGGCGGTGAGCTTACACAAGCTGTGAGCCCTGTCCCCAGGGAGCGTCCCCTGGGGTCTTCCAGAGGTAAGCATGCCAAGTGTGAATAAGGGTGGGGATAGATGCAGATGGGTGGTTCCCCGTGACCAGGATCTTGAAAAACCTTTTATACTAACCTAAGAAACCAAGTTAAATCATGCCTGGGAGGGAGCAAGATATCTGCCGGGAGAACAAGTCGGTGAGGCAGGTCAGTGTGCCAAATTCTCTGTCCTTTCAGCATCTTTCCCCAGGCCCTGGGAAGACTCTTTTCACACTCACCTATGGGCACAATGATCCCAATGACAGCAGCGGTGACAGTTGAGCCCATCTTGCCACCTTCATTGCCATCTGCAAAACACAAACATTTACTCTATCACTGTGAAGCCAAGTCCTGACTGGCCCGAAACAGTAAAACTCACCAGCTGCTTCTCCTCCTCTTCACTCTAAAAGGATGAGTCTGACTAATGCTTAATAACTCAGACTCTCCAGAACCTTAGACTCCTTTGAGGCCAGCAGAAAAGAGGGGTGGGGAAGTTAAATCTTACAAATAAGCAGTCAGCTGGGACTTGAACCCAGGACTTGTGACCTAAATCCCATGCCCTCAGGCAGTATCACAGGAGGAAGCTGGGAGTGTGCATTGTGGGATGAATCTCATGCTACTCACTGACTGGATCGGCTATGCTTTTCAGCCAGTATTTGCTGCACTGTCCTGTTGGTTTTGGTGGTCTGTCTGTCCGTTAGCTTTATTAGTTTAGCTTCCCTAAGTAATTAAATAGGTTATAATAGTGTAGTACACTCCAGAGCTCCCAGAGCAGACTTCTTGGGTTCAAATCCCATTTCTACTATTCGCTACCTCTGTGACCTTGGGCAACTTTAGAATCTGTCAAAAATGTATATATCAGGAAAAAAAACTTGTATAAATATTCTAATGCTAAGTTGATTGAAACATCATGAGATTAATACAAGTTACCTTTGGCCTCTACAATTACAAGAGGTGCTCAAGGTGGAGGCTGTTCGCTTCCACACATTTAGTACTATGGCAAACTGCTGAAGTGCATATACATTTTCTTGGCAGTCTCTGTATATGATGCTGTACTTATTTACCTTGAAAATAAGGACAATTGGGGCTGGGAATTAGCTCAGTGGCTTAAGCACCTGCCTGGCAAGTGCAAGGTTGTGAGTTTGATCCCCGGTACAAAAAAGAAAAAAGAAAATAAGGACAATTATTATCTACTCCTTAGGAACATGTAAAGATTAAGTGAGATAATATAAAATACTCAGCACTGTGCCTAGTACAGCTTTGCCTAGTTTAAAGAACATGGTGGTGTGGGGGTGTTGTTGTGAGGCCTAAACTTAACATGACATGTAAAGCACATTCTATACTGACAAGGGCTTGGGAAATGCACTGTATTTTTTAAAGTATATCCATCTTTCATATCCTTACATTCATCTTCACTGTAACATCTATACAGTCCTTCAGTTTAATATGCTCTCTGAGACATGCAGAGGCGCTATTACCCACATTTGCTCTGAACAAGGAGGTGACTTCTCTTTGGCAATGTCCTAGAGTCTGTCTTTTCAGTGTGTCTAGCTCTCCAACTCACCTAAAGCATCTATTCGGGGGAGGAAAGGCCTGCACTGCTCACAAAGCTAACTGTGGATGTGCTGCTGTCCTCTTGCACCAGCCCGAACACTGGACAGGGCTTTTAAACCTCATGCAGATGAGGGTGGGGGGGGGGAGGCTAGTCAGAGGTTCTGCCCCCAGGTGTGTGGGAGTGAAATTCCTATGTGTTCCACCTGCCTCTCCACATTTTGGGGTGAGTGCTCAGCCCTGAGAATCCGGATTCCCACAGCAGAGCAGGTCCAATCAGAAAGATGTCATCAGGCTGCTTGGTGTCTGGGCCATTTATGTATAGAAAAAAATGTAAAAGGTAACATTCTTTTAAATGAACTCCCCTGTCTGGTTAACTCAATTTAAAAGGTATTTTCTGGTTAATGAAATAGAACAGTTCTAACAGTGACAACTATAGCATCCAATGACTTAATAAGTAGTGAACTTAATCATTTTCATAGCAGGGTTTAGACACAGGCACGAGCAGGCTATGATTGTAGGTGCTGCTTTGTGGGCAGCTCACTGAGGCTGACAGGAGCTGAGAGCAGAGCTTGTGGACCCTGAGGGACACCCCTTCATGCACCCATCAGTGCCTCCAGAAGCAGATGCACACACACTGGCAGCAGGGGCCACGTCAGCGCTTCCGCCTCGGCTTCTATGGGCAATCTTGTGGAACAGGTTGGGCAGCAGTTCTTTTTTCTCCTTTGCTGGATAAGATAGGCTCAGAGATACGATGTAGATTTCCTACAGAACCTCTGTAAGTTAAGGCCACTCGAGACTCCTAAACCTCAGGCTGACACTCTCATTTCCTCTGCTTCCTCCCAGAGGCACACATTTTCAGCTCTTGTGTGGTCTCTCTTCCCACATACCTCGACCTGGCTCCCAGAGGACCCTCCCATGTCATGAAAGAATGCAGCGCTCATTTCCTTACAGTGCTGGGAGTGGTTGCTGGTTGCAGGGCTCGGGGTAGACGGGGTAGACGGGCTGATGCTGGGAGCCCTGGGGACACTAACTGAGCTTGGGGCTGCAGCGGTTAGACTTGCTGTCTCTGTGGTGTGGTTCTGGAAGGTGGAGCTGTAGATGGTGGTTCCAGGGGCTTTTGTGGTAGCAGTTTCTGTCCTTGTTGTAGTAGATGCCAAAGTCGTAGTTGAGGTAGATTGAGGTGCTAGAAAGGAAGACCATGGAGGTCACATGGACCGAGCATTTTGTTGCTTTCGTGGTAAAAGATACTGCCTCTATGAATTACATATACGAACTCCACCTCAGGGCTTAGCTCAAAGGCCACTTCTGTGAAGCCTTCTCTCATTCCCTGACTAGGCTGTGGTCTTTTCAGTGAGTCCTAAGCACTTCCCTTTGATTGGGTAAAGATGAGTGATTTTAGAAACATTTCACCCTGATACTATTACATCACTGGTATAAATTCTTCCTCCACTTTAAACAATTGAATCAGGAAATCATAAACAATGCAGCCAAGTTGTGCTCAAACAAAAGGCTTTGGCCATATATCACAAGTGGGAAATAAACAAAATTTCTAGATTGAAGTATTTTCTTGCTACTAGCCCAAATCATGCCGCAAAACTCTTTATGTAATGTTTCAGTTCTAGGTAAGAAACAGGCAACGCCATAGTTATCTATGTACAAATAGTAACTGAAGCTGTGGAGATGAAGGGTTCTGAACTCGAAGTTTTCAAGCGGTTCCAGAAATCACCTGAAATTGAATTTAAAATGTCTTAATCTACATGTGCATTTTTTCTTGGGAGAAGAAAAAGCCTTGAAGGCCTTCAAGGCTGAGCATTGAAAGAAGATAAAACACAGGGGAGCATGCAAAGGCAAGGAGTGCCCAGAGAAGACAGAGGACACCCAGGAGCACACTGTATCACACAGCGGGCCCAGGCACAGCCAGAGGCCACCCCTCCTGGAAGCCCTGCTTACCTCGGTAGCACCTCTTCATGTCTGGGCCCAGCCACATCGTGTCAGGACAGGCACATGTGTACTTGGCCGAGTAGCCAGCTATCCGAGGAGCAGGAAGGCACAGGTACTCACAGCCTCCATTGGGCTGGGCATTCAGCTGGCAAGCATCTTCAGCTAATGGCAGAGAGAGGGGAGGTTAAGGCACATGCAGGGCATGCCGGGTGGTCCCACCTCCCAAGGATAATGCCCACCTTCCAGCACCGTACCTAGTGTTTTGTTCTCACTCTCATTTGATTCTTATAATTTTGAGAGCTGAGTGTTATGTGCCATATTGACAGATAAAGCCACGTAGGCTCAAAGAGAACAGACTCGTCCAAGATATACCTCTAGGAATTTTGTAGACAGAATTTAAACTGTAGTATGGACTCTAAAGCCCCTGTAGGCTCCCCCCCCCATGTCATATGCCACCATGTCTCTTTTTAAAATTTCTAGTTCTAGAATCAGGCAGTAAAATCTAACCTGCTTACACTCCTTTGCTTTCCCACCTTCACACGGGCAGCCAACACCTCAGCTACAGTTAGAATTACTATTTCCTAATGATAAAAGAGGAGACAACCTAATCACAAGACTCTTGGATTCTATCCTAGAGTCAGCCAACAAGCTGACTTACTATGTGACCTTAGAACACATCAGTTTATACTACTGCAAAAATGGGTACAAATAGAAAATGAAAAGCAATGTGTTGTGGTGGAAAGCACTTTGGAGCTGAATGGACCTGTTCAGTTCTGCTACCTGCTAACATTATTTTACCTCTCTGAGCTTCAGTTTCTTCAATTGTAACTAAGGATAACACACATACTTTGTATTGCCAAGAATAGGAAATGTATTTATTTACAAAGATCTGGGGCAGAGAGACAAAATATGAGATGATAATGCATTCTACAACAAGCAATTGTTATTATTCCTGGAGCTGCTGAGTCACGAATGAATACGAATGCAGCCCGCCTGCTGGAGGTGGAGGATGGTGGCAAGCGACCAGGGAGGAGGGAGTGCTCACCTCTTGGCTGCTTCAGCTCATGGAAGATGACAATGTCATGTGGGTTATTGAGGTTCTCAGCTAGGATGGAGACTTCTAGGCCAGTAAGCCGATTTGCACTGAAAATGGCCTCATTCTCTAGGTCTGTCCAGAACACCTTGTCCTGTGGGGTACAGATGCAGAGGACAGGGAGCCTACAGCTTCAGTTTATGTCAGTCTGAAAACTTGGCCCCAAACCCTAGTGACAAGAAGTGTCGTGACCTCTCCCCTGAGCTATCCTATCCACAGATTCTCAATGGGACTCTCACCCTCTTATCTATGTGGTAAACCCTCCTGATTTCTATCTGGGAGGATCAGCTGGTAATTCTGTGCTCTGACCCAGAAGGCTACTAACTTACTAAAGGTAAGTTATGCCTGCCTCCTGGAGCCAGCAGAAACCCAAGGCTGGATCTCTTTAGCTATTACAGGCACCTGGGACAAAGACTGGAGGGGGACGTGTGAGCTACCGAAGGGTCCTGGGGCTTCCACAGGCCCTGGGTAGACACACACACGAGTCTACGCGGCTGATACAAGCCTAGACAAGCGTCTGAGGGTAAACTCATGTGTCCTTATACACAGATCCAGAACTTCTACAGCCAAGTGTTAATCTACACACATAAAGTCTTATTTGTACCTAAATAAGCTTGTCTAATATTGGTATACATATTTACACTCACAAACTCAGCACATAGAGGAACACACACTTTCACTCTGATGCGTTTAGATATACGCACACACATACATTTACTTGACACATGCCACAACTACACTCAAGCACACAAACAGGTGTCCAAACACACCTGTCTTTTGAAGCAGGAGCTAGACTCAGAGGTGGAGCTCTGCTCACAATTTCAGAGCAGTGCTGAGGGAAGCCTCCCCAAGAAATTCTGCCTATTTCTACCAAAGAGCACAGTCCTTTTGCTTTCCCTCCTCTTGGTGGCAGTCAGTTTTATGGGAGAGGTGGCTGTGTGAGAACTTGGTAGTTTTTGGCTTCTTCATTCCCCAAGAAGAAAGTTGTTAGGGTCAGGGCACAAGAAGGTCTTGACTCCTCACCTTCCTGGAGCTTCCTGAAGACTTAGAATAGTGTCTGACTCACTTCTCTGATCCTAGGGTCCAGCAAAGGTCAACAGAAGTATGCTGAACTGCAGAGCATCTCTTAAGCCATTTGCTACAGTAAAAAATTCTGTGACAGTGTGCGCTGCTTCTTCCCTTCCTCCCTTCCCTGGGCACCTTCTGTGTATGTGAGTACTGGGTGCTCAGGGTGCAGAGAGGAAGCCTCCATGTCTAGCAGCTTACCTATGAGAAGGACTATGAGAAAGTGCTCTTGAGAAGTGAGCACAGGGAAACTGCCGGGCAGACAGTAGACTGCAAGGCCTTTGTATGCAGGCAGCCTTCAGTTTGTGTATAAACATCTCAGCTGCCTTCCCTGTTTCTTTGTTCCCCTTCAGACAAATCTCCAGGCTTCAACTTCCTGGCGGGACCATGCTTTCCCTTACGGTGCTCACCTCAAACACAGCTATCCCAAAAGGGTGGCTCAGGAAATTAGAGGAGGAAATGAGTATCTTTCTGTTGCCTCCGCTGAAGTCAATGCTGGCCAGCTCGTGCAGCTTGGAGTCCACCCAGTACAGACGCTGGTTCAGCAAATCTTGGGGAGGAAGAAGGCAAGGAGGGATTGAATCATCAACCTGGGACCCCAATCTGGACCTCTGCTTGTCTATTCCCACATTCCCAGGCCTTGTACTGAACACAGCCTACGGCAACACTCTTCACAGAATGGAGGCACTAGTACCATGAGGGGACCCAGAAACAAGACCTTTGGGGCTTCAACATGAGGTGAAGAGTGGGCTCCCAACCCAGGGAGGCAAGGCTCACCCAGGGTGATTCCGTTGGGCCATTCAATATTGTGTGACACCAGTGTTTGCCGGTCCACGCCGTTGAGCCCAGCCTTCTCGATCTTGGCCTGGTACCCCCAGTCAGACCAGTACATGAACCTGAAAGAAGAACCCCATTGGCTTCTTGCTGGGGACATGGTTGGGGTGGTCTGAGTCCCAAAGGCTCAATGATCCACAGAATAGTTGTGGATTATGCTTAGTGAGCACTGGAAAGCCCTCTGAAATCCCCTGGCAGTATCAACTCTCAGAAGTGGAAGGCACTGTCTTCAGCCCATTTGGAAACCTAAGGAAAGCCAGATTCCCATGACTCCACCCAACCTTGGCTATGTAGCCTCTGAGCCCATCTCTCCCACTGTGGCAGCTTGAAGGAGAGTCTTAGAGGGTCAGTGTGGGAAGTTTACAGAGGAGGATGGAAGACCTTCCCAATGAAGTAAGGCTCTCTACTATTGACTCTCAGGCCTACTCACCTAAGACAGTGCATCAGACCTTACATGCTCCTTTGTAAAGAGCCCCTTTGCTAAGCTCTCCCCAGTTACATTCAGGCAGTATGTAGTAGGTTTCCTACTGGGACTCTGACAGACCACAGTGGATCAGAGGTAGGCATAATCAAATGGCTACAGGACAGGACATCACGGGTGCTGTACCTGTTCTGCATGGGAACAGTGAGCAGGGCTGAAATGAGGCTCACAGGACAGCTCAGTATCTGTCAGAGTGGCTGGAAATGTGAAGGGAGCAGCCGGGAGTTAGGACCCGAGGCCTCACACACCCTCGCATGTGGTTGGCCCCAACCAGCTGTTCTCACCTGGAGAAGAGCTTCTTCTCCCTAACAGCTAAGTGAAACAGTAGAAGGAAGAAGCTGATAATACGGCTGCTAAAACACTGATGCATCCCAAGATGTCTCCCCTGAGGAAGGGACAGAGTCTTGTTCCTACAGAATTCCTAACCTCTAAAACGGAGCTGTGGCTAGAACAAGGTAGTGAGATGGGGAGAGTGCGATGGAGCTGGGTAGCTGGGGCAGAACAGGCCCAGGGACCTTGGTCCTCAAGTCTTGCTGGCTGTCCTGCAGCTATGTCTTAGGTAACTCTTCAGGAAGTTATAGAGACAGATTTGGGGTTGTGGCGGGGGGCACGTCCCCATAACGAAACAGGCCCTAAGGGAAGAAATGAGCTCCCTGCCCCTGGATGCCAGATGCCTAGCTGCGGCAACCCCAGGAGAGACCTCTGTCTCAGGAGCTGGTACCAGGCCGTCTCCCGAGCCCTGCTCTGCTCTGAGTGGTTCCCATGCTGTGATAACATGAGTGAGCAGAGCATCCAGAGAGGACCTGGTGATCAATGCCCAAAACCCTCGAATGCGTTGGAGGGGAGGTTGACAGGTAGACGATGAGGGATACAAGTGGACTTTCATCTTCAGCGCCTGTGTCTGACAGGCCACAGCCTGCCTTCTACAGCCTCCAAGGTAGCTCTTGTGACAAAAACATGACAACTGAGCACCCATAGTAGTGCAATGAGAAGTCTGGGTGGGGACACTCACCCTCGCAGGGGGTCAACAGCAATAGCCCGGGGTTCACCGAGGTCACGGCTGAAGAGAGTACATCGGCGGCGACCATCAAGTGTGGCCACTGAGATGGTCTTGTTACCCGAGTCTGTCCAGTAGATATGCTTGTGGACCCAGTCCACCGCCAGGCCCTCTGGAGAGTGCAGCTGCTCACTAATGAGGACCTCCTGGTCTGCTGGGTTGCTGGCCTTGTCCATGTTGGCACTTAGGACAAATGAGAGCTCGACATTAGTACATGTTCCACCAATGGTCCCACCTGGAGCTACCTGTGCACCCGTCCCTTTCTCTGCTTTCTGGGTCATGGAAGTGGCTAAGTTCTATGCAACCCATGCCCTGGGCCACCAGCGCAGGAATATAGGCCTGAACCAGCATAGTCTCTGGTCTGGTAGTATTCAATTTAGTGACAGTAGCTTACAGCCAGGCCTAATGCAGTGTAATCCCACCAAGCACCAGAGGCTACGGCAGCAGGGAAATGAGACCCCAGGATCCTGGAGGTTGGGAGAAGACTGAAGAAGAGTCCTGAAGGACGAGTTTACCAGGGTGAACACAAAGGTAGAAAGCTCGTCAGGTAGGGTATGCCATGCTCAGGACTAGCATGCCGGGGATCTGTGAGGTGTTCAGTAGGGAGAGCTGGCTTGTGGGATTAAGACACATGCAGGCAGCGCCACATCCTGATCGGCTCTGGGTACCACGCTAAGGTACTGGGATTTTCTCTCAGGCCGGGGGAGACAGTGGGTAACTAGGCAGGGTGTGGAGGCCACCTGTGGAGTGCATGGGTTGCAGGGGAGGCAGTGAGAACAAGGAAACTGGTGAGGAGGCTGTGGTGGCACATGACGAGGAGGCCTGCAGGTGGGGAGTACACTGAGAATGGACAAAGGGGCTGACGGTACATAGACACTGGTAAGGCACCAGTAACAGGACTTTGTTTCCTGAATACTGTTGTTCTCGAGGCTTTCTTCTCCTTCACGCCCTCTCTCTCATGACTGGTCTCATAGTGTCTGCTGCTGTCCATAATTCTGACTCTCCAAATCTAGCCACTCTCTTCAGGTCCAGACTGCAGAACCAAGCAGCTGCCCTTTAGTATTCCATGGACACTTTGAACTTGGCGCATCCAAACCATTCATCCTCATTCCCAGCCCCTCAGTTAGACTGCCCAGCCCCTCACCCCGGTCCTCCTCCAGGGCTTCCCATCTCAGAGTGGCAGCACCATTCACAAAACTCCTCCCCTGGAGATCCTGCAGATTCCCCAATCACCCTTGAAGTTAATTTTGACTGTTTCCCCTCAGCCCTATATCCAGTCACTCATCAAGTCCTCCTCTTCCAACTAGGGATGGTAGCACACATCTGTTAATCTCAGTACTCTAGGAGGCTGAGGGCAGGAGGACTGCAAATTCTGCTCAGCCTGGGCAATTTAGCACCTTAGCAAAACCCTCTGTCAGCAAACAAACAAACAAAAATGTTGAGCCAATGCAAAGGCCCTGGGATCAATTCTCAGTACCAAGACAAAAATAAAATAAGAACTCCTCCTCTTCCAGGTCCAGCTGTAAGGCAGGTTCTGCTCCAGCTGTGTCTGTGTGAACAGATGTGAACTCAGTGTGGCTCTGTGGTAAGGAGGTAGTATTCTAGTTGTCACAGAATAGCACTTGGTGTACTGGCTTCCATCTCCTCATCTCCCCATCCGTCCCATCATACTTGTAGTGGTCACTCAGTGTGTGGCCAGTGTCTGGTGATTAGCAGTCCTGCCACCTAGAAACTAGATCTCAAGCAAGAAAGGACTTGACTGCCAACATGCAGGGAGGATGCTGGTGACCACTGAGACTGTCCACTGCTGTGGCCACAGAGTTCACCTTCAGGGGAGCAGGGATACTGCCTTTCAGAAAGATTTCTCAGGCCTCAGATTGGGCCAGAGGTCCCCTCTGTACTTCCCCTGTCACCATAGTGGAAGTGGACTCTAGCCAGGGACCAGATCTGAGTCACCTTTAAGTCCTTGGGGTCTGACACACAGATATGTGATCTGCATTGGAAGCTTGGCTAGAGCCTGGGAGTTCTTCCTTTCAGCATGGTCGGACAGTTCCTACCTCTTATACCTCCCTGCAGTGTGTGGGCTCAGAACTGCTCTCCCACTGGAGCTGTCAGCCCAGGCGGACCCAGTGGGTGACGTCCTGGTGCACCACAGCCACAGTGACCCTGCATCCTTTCCCCAGCCCAACTCTGAGAAGCCTTTGAGGCTCTTCCTCTCCTGCCGCCCACCACCCCTCACCGCCACTGCCCTGTCCAGCAGTGGGGGCCATGCCACTCACCCGTAGATCTTGCGGTAGGAGAGGTCACACCAGTAGATGCGATTGGTGGCAACCTCCACATCTAGCGCCACAACGTTCTTGAGCATAGGGATGAGGCGCGAGTAATCCCGCTTCACCAGGTCTATCCGCTGCACCTCGTGCCGGTTGGTAAAGATTAGGGACGGGCTCTTGCCAGCTGCCGGGCAGGGAGGTTCAGAGGGTCATTGCAAAAGGCAAGGAGTCTGGTGACCAAACTCTGCCACTATAGTGCTGTGTGACAGCCCATTTTCCTTTGTGATAATCTCTGCCGGGTAGTGCAGCACATGAAGTGAGTACCAGAGTGCAGGATGCAAAGCACCATGCAGGACAAAACTTACTTCCTTTTCATTAACTACCAATTCCCCCAAAGCTGCTATGACTTTGCATCGCCTCCTTAGGCCTACACCAAACCTCTTGCAGTACAAGCCCACGTCCCCTGCTCAGCCTCATCACCCACTCTCTAAGGCACCTCACTTCCAGCTCCCAACACCCATCGTTACCCCGCCAGCCCAGGACAGGGCTGTGCTAACACAGGCCTTTGCTCATGTCCTCCCCTTCACCCAGCATGCATTTCTTCCCAGCAACTGCTCCCTTCCCTGCATGGGCCCCCAACTTTGTTCAAGCAGGAACTCTGAGCAAGGAAGTGCTCAGAAAGATGATTCCATTTGCAGGACAGACAGCAGATCCCTAGAGAGGATGCCACAGGTCTTTCTATTCTGCGGACATGGCAAGAATTGACACTGCAGAGACTGCAGGGCTGGCTGGGCAATAAAGGGCCATAAGCTGAGTGCAATCTGTTCTCTACCCTGAGCCAGTGACAGAAGTAGGACATGTATGACATCTGACACAGATGGCATTACACGACTGCCCATGTAAACACAAAACCCATTTTTAGACTTATTGTTAAGAGTTTTAGACTTATTGTTAAGAGTCCAGGGACCTAGACATTCCTGGTGAGTCCATCTGGAAGGTTGCCATCCCACAGGCTATGAGCAAGGGCTTGGCAGAGGCTGTTTGAGATGAATCTAGCCACTCTCAGGCACCAACGTCCTGAGTGGTAGCTCCTAGCAACACCTGTCCCCAGATCTGCCTGTGGCTTCTCTCTCTTGTTTCCAATTGCCATTTCTGCTGGCCACCTGGTTCCTGTCTGCGCATCTGTGCCAGGCTGATGTGTGCCCTGGGGGCATAACTGGCCCAGCACAGAGCCAGGTAGGGGCTGGGGCTAGGCATGCACCGTGATGGAGACTATCTCAGGATGGGTAAGAGGGAGGCTGGGATACAAATGCAGAGCACAGAAGATGGGGCTTAAAATGCAAGGGGCAAGGAGGAAAGCAGGGCTACAGACCTAGCTCTGTTCCCAATAAACTGTGATTCTCCTCACCCAGGATAAGAGCAATGTCACTTTCCCTCTCTGAATTCAGGAGCTGGGTGAGAGGGGCCCCTGAAGGTGATTTTTAATGTTAGCTGTGACAGTAGCAGGTATCCTATGTGTTTGTGATTTGAGTTTTTGTGAATTGTACTTTAAATATCCACATGAATGGCCTTCTGTGTATACATGACAGCTGTGTCCATATGATATGCTGCATGTCATGTCCTATGTGGAGATAAAAACAGGTAACATGGTGAATGTGTGTTACGTGGTATGCGATATGGATGATGTTTTAGGGGGTTACAGGCTACAGTTCAAGCCCTGTGGCTTCTATATTGTTAAAATCTATGTATTTTTCATTTACTGTGTTTATGTATAGAAGTTCCAGACTCACATACCCAACTGACAACTTAATACCTCCACTTGGACATCGAAACAGTTTTCTTACATTCAGCATGTCCCCAGCAGTCTAACCAGGGCTTCGAAATGGCTTCCCTCACCATCTTTCCCAAGTATAGAAACAGCAATCCTATTTTTTCAGTTTTTCAGCCAAAAATCTTAAGAATCATCTTTTACTTCTTCCTTCCCCACATTTAATTTGTAGAAAGGCCCACTGGTTGGCCTTCAAAATGTGCCCACAATCTGTCCACTTCCCAGTATTCTCATTGCAGCCACCCTGGCCCAAGCTACATCACTTCTGTTCTGCATTACTACAATAACCTCCTCTTATGGCTTCTGTCTAATTTCCCCCCAAAACCGCATGAGGTCATAGGTGGGGCTTTGTGGAGGTGGCTGGATCTGGGGTGTGTGATGCCGGGATCAGAATGTGATGCTGGGTTGATTCATGGGGCAATGCTAGGATTAATGTAGGGTGCCCCACACTGGGTGGGAGTGCTACCTGCCCTAAGGCTCAGTCCCCTGGACAGGATACAAGGGACAGAAAGGGGGTTGCTGCTTTCTCTTGCTGCTTGCTGCTTAGTGACTTCGCTGCTTTACTGTCTTCTGCCTGCCATAAACTGTTTCTCCTCTCTGATGCCCCTCTGCCACGCCACCTTACCTTGGACCCAGCTAACTATGGGCTGAAACTTCTATAAACCATGAGCTAAATAAACCTTTCCTCCTTTAACTTCAGGTATTCTGTCTCAGCCACAAGAAAATTAACAAAGATACCTCCTAGGTGATTTCCCATTCCCTTCCTTGAGCTCTGCAGGCTTTTTAGACCCTACAGCCAGAATCTGAATGGCGCTCCATGTTCTTCCCTCACCGTGAGAAGTCAAGGCAGCCCTTGTGATGTGCTTTAAAGGACTGGCCCCAAGTCACGGCTCTGACTTCTTCTCTTCCTAACTCACTGCCCCAACTGCGATGTCTTCCTCACACTCTCCTGAACACCCCAGGCAGGTTCCTGCCTTAGGGATTCGTACTTTCTGTTCCTTTAGCCTGAAATGCCATTCCTGCAGATCACCGAGTACCTTGACCTTCTTACCATCTTTACTCCAATGTCACCATTGTAGTGAGGGCATCCCTGACCATTCCATTTAAAACTATAAACTACCGCCCTCTAGACCTCCCTGTCCCTACGTCCTACTTTATATTTCTCCTTAGCTTTTATCCCTATCTGCCCTGCACTGCATTTATTTATTTATCTGATTCTAGTCTGTCTCACTCATTAGAATGTAAGTCCAATGGATTAAAGATCTAAATATTAAAATAGTAACACTTAATCTGCTGGAAGACAAAATAGGTAAAACTCTTGAAGACAGAGGTATAGGCAAAGACCTGTACAGAACCCTGGCTGCATTAGAAATTATACCAAGAATCAACAGATGAGATCACATCACATTAAAAAACTTCACAGCAAAGGAAACACAAACAGCATAAAGAGAACCTACAGACTGACAAAACATTTTGCCAGCTACTCCTTAGACAAAGGACCAACACCTAGAACATATAATGGCTCAAAAAAATTATACCCACCAAATTTAAAGGCCCAATCAAAAAGTGGGCTTATGAAATGGACACTTCTCAAATGAAGAAATACAAATGGCCAATAAATACATAAAAAATGTTCAGTGTTGCTGGTCACTGGAGAAATGCAAATCAAAATACTGAATGGCAGGCATGGTGGCACATGCCTATAATCCCAGCACCCAGGATGCTGAGGCAGGAGGAGCACTGTGAGTTCAAGGCGAGCCTGGGCTACATAGTGAACCCAAGTGAGCCTTACCTACCTAGTGAGAGCCTGTCTTAAAAAAATAAATATTTAGAATTTTAAAATTTTAAAAAAGTGCAACAACACTGAGGTTCCATCTTACTCCAGAAAGAATGGCCATTATCAAGAAATCAACCAATAACAAATACTGAAGAGGCTGCAGGGCGGGGGACATGAAGAATCCTTCTTCACTATTGGTGGGAGTGTAAGGTACAACCACTATTAAGATTAGCATGGAGACTCCTCAAAAAACTAAAAATAGAAATTCCATCTGACCCAGCTATTCCCTTTCTAGCTATCTTCCTGAGAAAGTAAAAAAGATACCATATTGCAGTGATACATGCACACCCATGTTTATAGCAGCATAATTCATAATAGCTAAATCTTGGAAGTACCCTATATGTCCATCAACAGATATATGGATAAAGAAAATGTGATATACATAATAGAGTACTACTCTGTCATGAAGATAAACTTGAATCATTTGTAGGGAAATGGGTGCACCATCATGTCAAGTGAAGTTAATCAGTAATACAAGTTTAAATTTCTCATGGCTTCTCTTATGTAAGAAACCTAAGGCCGGGCATAGTAGTGAACACTTATAATCCCAGTATTTGGGAGACTGAGGTAGCAGGATTGCTGCAAGTTCAATGCCAGTATAGGCTACAAATAAGTTCAAGGCCAGACTGAACTACATAGTTAAATCCTGTTTCACAAAAAAGAAGGGGGGTGGGGAGAAATATATAAATATAAATAAAGAGCAAAATTAAAGGCAGACAATAGGAAAAATGTTATTGTAATGCAGAATGGTCAATGTATCTAAAAGTGTACATTGTTTTATACTTTTTGGCCTGTTACTCTATTAATCTGTGTTTATAATTTGATAAAAGCTGAGAAATCTAATGCTGGCAAAAAAAAATGTGCACATGTACCAACTCCCCACAATGAACATTATTATGTACTGCAAACATAATAATGAAAATAAATTTTTAAAAAATAAAATAGCAAAATAAAAGGAAAGGAATGTAAGTCCATGAGGGTAGACAGGAATTTGTGTGTTTCGCTTACTGTTTAATCCCCAGTGTCTATAACAATGTTCGGTATTCAAAATAAAGACTCGAGCACGATGAATTAATTCAGTTGGCTCAACTGATCGACGTCTGGGTCTGCTTCCGTCATGCTCTTTGTGTCTGTGTGCCCAGGTTGTGTCTATACATCGTGCTCTACAGGCATCACCTCCATGGGCTGCGTTAGGCGGCCCTGTGCGGTGTGTGTGGCATCAGCGTGGGGCTTACTTAGAGCACTATGTATGCAATCTGCTTTCTAGGTGTGTGTGCACATATGCATAGCTATTGTCACATATGCGGGGATGTGCAGCTCCCTGTTCCTTCTCAGAGAAACCCCCCTACCCTTGGGCATCCATACCCACGGCCTTGCAGTTCTTGGTCAGTGTGTCCATCTCATAGCCCGGGTAGCACTCGCACTTGAAGTATCCCTTGTAATTCACACAGATCTGGCTGCAGGCGTCTGGATCCTCACACTCGTCTACGTCTGTGGGGAGGAACAGAGGTCAGAACCAGCAGGAGGATGTGTCTCTGCGTGGGCAGCTAGGGAGAGTCTCACCGCCACAGGTCTTCCCATCCAAAAGACGGAGGCCCGCTGGGCACGAGCACTCGAAACCGATCTTGAGGTCAGTGCAGATGTGGGAGCAGCCACCATTGTTGTGTAGACATTCATTCAGTCCTGGAGAAGGATGCAGGCTCCTGAGGGTCCGAGAGCCCAGAGAGTGGGGGCAGGCCAGGGTGCAGAGCCCAGCATGGAAGCACAGCCTGGGGTAGCAGAACCCGCATACTGCCAGGAAGGCTCAAGACCTCATTGAGCCTAAGTCTCAGGCCTCTGGTCAAAGCCAGACACAGACAGGGATGGGAGAAACACAGCTTGGGTGCTTACATTCCCAGGCTAGGGCTCTGTCCACCACCAGGCTGGAGGCAGTTAGGCCTTCCCTGGGGCCCTGAGGTCTTTCCTTTCGCATCCATTTCTTGCTGTGCTCCTTCCTCACGAGCCCTGAGCCCTTGGAGGGGCTTCCACATGTGACATCTAACCCTTGGTCCCAAGAACACCTCAGAGAGCTCACACTTCCTCTTGTGGATCACTTTCTCCCAGGATCTGCTTTCTGTACGTTTGCTTTGCCTCCCAGCTCTGCCGCGTGGGGTTGGCCAGGGCGCAGGGGCTCCTTTAAAACTTGCTAAAGATGCTGCTTTCTAGTCTCTTGTCATTCGGATCCCCTTCCCTGGACACACTTCTGTCCTTGTCCCACTCTGGGCAGGGCTAGAGCTAGTCAGCCAGCCAGAAAGAGTCTAAACAACATTGTATGGCCCTTGTGGTACCTAAGACTACCAGGCCAGGCCTTTTCCTACATGGATCTGCTGCCAAGCCAGTTCTTTTCTACCACGAACTCAGTTAAAACAATGGATTTCTTAAAACTCTTCTCCTCTTGTCCTTCCTCTGCCTCATCAGAGGCCTGGTTCCAGGATTACCAAATGCTGCAAGGGATGCGGGGATGTCAGGAGGTCATCAGGCTCTGGTTCCCCCATCCTCTACTTCCTTACCTCCTCTGGGGGGTTCTAAGGGAGGGAGGGAAGTCAGGGAGTCCGGGACCAAGGCTCAACAAGTTCTCACGGAATCTCCTGAGCTTTAAAATCACAGAAGGTTAACTTCACAAGCCAAGGGAAGGCGCCACACTGCCCCCTGCCCACCAGCCTCACGCGCAGCCACTCCAGCCAAGCCAAGCAGAGCTAAGCTGAGCCAGCCATGGGCATGCAGCAAGCTGGTCCGAGCTGCCCACCCGAAGCCATGCACAGCTGGGGGTGCCCCACCTCCAGCCTGAGCCATGCTTAGGAAATATTCCCTTTACCCCTGGGCCTCCTTTTCTTCCCCCTGGATGATGGTGCAACTGAAAGAACAAGACCACAGCAACACCATGACTCAGGGGTCCGGGCACGGCTCAACCAGGTCCAGCCCAGAAAGCCCCAGGCTCTGGCCAGTGTGCTGAGCCATGGAGCTTCAGAGTGGTCCCTGGGGAAGCCGCCTTCAGGAACCATTCTGTCACCCCAGACCCTCCCTGACCTCCCTTATACCATATGATTCTGAGCACCACCATCCATGTGTTCTCCCATTCACTCACGACTTCATTCATGCAGCCACTCGCTTCCTTCCTCTCCTTTTGCAGGTGGCAGCAAATCCGCAATTCTATTTACTGAGCACTTGATGGAGGTTGGCCAGCTTTGAAAGGGGGAAGGGAGAGCTCAAAGGAACTCTGGTTCCTGATGAAAGAAGGAACTGCTTTCTCTGGGTCTGAGGTCGGTGAAGGGAAGAGAGAGTAGTGGGTCCGCATCTGCCTGTCCCCGTCCACCTTCCCTGGAAGACCTCAGTAGAAGTCTCCGGACCTCTCTAATCCTGTCCAGTCTGGAGCGATTCTTCCAGGGGACTAGGAGAAGAAGGAAACAGGTAGAGTGGTCCAGAGAGCGTCTGAGGCTTCCTTTCAGGGAAGGAAGCAGTGGTGTCCCTTCCCCCAGCACATGCACACTGACATGCAGACACCTGCATGCACACATGCGTGCACACACACACACACACACATACACACACACTATGTGCAGCCACGGCAGAACCAACGCTCACACAGATGGGTGAACACAGCCAGAGACAGGAATGCAACCCTTCTACCTTCCTCAAGCGAGATGTGCATACAGACACTGGCCTCTCACTGACACACAGACAGAAGCCTCAGACACTGACGCATGCATACATACTTCCCTTTGGCACGTCATGCAAAACACGAGAGAGGAGAGAAAGTTTAGCAGGTTAGTAGGTGCTGGCTAACTGCAGTCTGGGTGTGGTGAGGAGAGACTTCTTTTCCTATCTTCCTGCTCCTCTTTGTACAGGCTCCTCCTCCTGGGCCTTCTCTCCGCTAGCCCCTCAAAGCTGACCTTTACCCAGCTACTCCTGTCACTTTCAGCTTAAGGTCTGTGTTTCAATTTTCAAAAGGAAGAAAATGTACTAATCCTGGGGAGCCACAGAGACTGTAGTTCCTCTGGGTGCCCGGAATGGGTGGTACTGGGGAACTGCCTGCCAGCAAGTAGGAAAATGAAGACTGACCTCTGCCCTCCACGGGCTGCTCTGTCCAAATATCCTTGAGCCTCTGACTATCTGGGATCCACACAGAAAGGACCCATGAATCTTTCTGGCTCCACACTGGGTTCCCGGTATGTTCTCTGGGATGCCCACCCCACCTGCACATGAAGCCACTGTTCTTTCAGGCCTGGAACCCACCGTGACAGAATCAGCCATTAGGACAACTTCCTCATTCCTATTCTCACTCATGCAGCCTGCAAGTCTGGGCTTCCCAGCAAGTCCCAGATGTCCCGGGCACAGGGTGGTGCTCCCCCATGCTGCATGTCAGCTGGCTTCCTGACTGCTATTCCCTACCTCTCCCTTCGTGAGTCTCCTGCAGTGGGTAGAAGGGCTTGGAAGCCAGACCCCTAGGTAGGTCAGCAGAGCAGAACACGTGGAAGGAATGAGGAGGAGGAGCTACGTTTGTAAGAAGCAGTTTAACTTTTGAGCAACTGGGCTGGAAAGGAAAGGCCTTAGAGCTTCACAGAATGTAGAACAAGAGACCCCAGGGGCAAAGAGCCACAGGGCAGCACAGACATCCAGAGAGGGGAACAGGGAAGACCAGAGAGAGGTAATGGGTCGGGCCTGGCAGGAGGGTTAGTCCCGACGCTGGGTGGAGACAGGTACCATACCACACTCTTTCAGCAGCTCATCCGACCAGTCCTGGCAGTCCTTCTGAGCATCACACACTTTCCCGCCGTCCACGCACTCGCCACTCTTACACTGAAATCTGTGGGGACCCTCACAAGTGGACTCTGTCGGGCCAGACAAAAAAGTGGATGGTGCCTGTGAGACACTGGGCAAGAAGCCCAGGGCTGGGCCTGGACCCAGGGAAGACAAGCAGAGTCCCAGTCCCTACAGGGTCCCAGGGAGGAGCAGAGTCCTGTGCCTCATCTAACTAGTCACACACTAGCCATGTGTGTCTGTGCTTGACCTGGGAGGCCTGGGCCCTGGGGGACTGTAGCAGCTCTGCTGAGACGCAGAGACTGGGCTGACCATCTCCTAAGGAGAAGACTCTGTCCACAGAGCCTGGATAAGAAAGGTGCCTCGCTGTCCAGCTAAATGGAGGGTCGGGGTCTCCATTCCTGCAGGGGGCAGGCGGTGACCAGGAGAACTAGCTTCAGCCTGTGAAGTCCTGAATACCCCAGGTCTGGTGTTGCTAGGGCTCCACAGGAAGGAAACTGGCAGACATGGGGGAAGGGATGCTCTGGGCAGGAACACATCTCGGGAACCAAGGGACAGCCTCTGCCACCTCCGCTCTCTCTGCAGACCTGGTGGACAGCATGGGGCTTTCCTCAGAGGACCCTGGCTCTGTCCTCACTACGCATACCCTGCAGGCAGCCAGCTTCGTCGCTCCCATCTGAACAGTCTCGTGCCTGGTCACAGCGTTTGATCGCATGGATACAGGTCCCATCTCCACACTGGAACTCGTCTCCATGGCAGGTCCCCAGCACCGCTGGGAGAAAACAAAAGGACACAGTCAGAGTCAATGTGGTGCCAGGACAGCCCCATGCCATATCCACCCCAGGCAAGAACAGAACCAGTGGCTACGCTTAGGAGTCCTCGAAGAACACCTGGCCAAGGCACCTTCAGTGTACAGATGCAGAGACTGAAGCTCAGAGAGGGGAAGGCCTTGCCTGGGTCACACAGTGCTCTGGCAGGCAGAGCCAGGACTAAAACGCAGGGCTCCTGTTTCTCTGTCTGCCGCTTCCCCCCAGAGCAGACAGATGGCCTTCTGTTGAGTCACAGTGCTCATGACTCATGACTCTGTCCACTCTGCCAACCCTTCCTGGGTGAGGTGCTGTGCTGGGTGGGTGTGAGGAGCCCAGAGAGGACTGAGCACACCTTGGGAGTACAGTGAGTAAGATGTCCTATGTGGTGGTGGTAGGGGGGCTGCAACATCCCGACTCTGCCTTGTGGTCAGTGGAGATGTGAAGGGAGGGCATCGGGGCAGAGACACTGGCACCAGTGAAGCCTGTGCCTGGCTTCTGGGGGTATTTGTGAGCCTCACTGCTTAGCAGCCATGAGATGTCAAGCAGTCACTTAATTCTACAAAGCCTCCTCCCTAAGAAATGAGGGTAAGCAAAGGAAGAAGAGAGAGCAAGCAAAGAAAGTCTGCACCCGGCTGCTGCGTGCCAGGGGAGTGGGCAGCGTGGAGGGGGCTTACGGCAGTCGGCCTCGTCCGACTTGTCCTTGCAGTCATGGTCGCCGTCACAGCGCCAGCCCAGGTATATGCACTCGCCGCTGCGGCAGGTGAACTGTGTGCTGGGGACACAGGCCACGGGCGCCGACGTGGTCCCCCGGCCTGCTCGGCTGCAGTGCTCGGCCACCTCGTCTGAGCCATCCTCGCAGTCAAATTGGTGGTCGCAGACCCAGCGATCAGGGATGCAGCCACTGCTGTCGCCACAGTGGAACTCCCGGGGCCCACAGCCTAGGTCCACACAGCCACGCTCATCGCTGCCATCCTCGCAATCGTCGTCGCCGTCACACACGAACACAGAGGCTAGGCACGAGTGGTTGCCACACTGGAACTCGTGCGGGGCGCACACTGTGCGGGACAGAGAGCCGGTCGGCCGGCTGACCCTCGTCCTCTGCCGACCCAGCCCACTGACCCTCACCTGTGAGCCGGAATGGGTCCCGCTGGGGCCTGAGTGAGGGGGGTAAGGTCAGACACAGTGAAGAGGGCCTCCACTCTGGGCCCTGCCGTGGACAAGCCGGGTGACCCTAGACAACCCACTCGCCTGCTCTGAGCCTGTCCAGCTTCCCTGTGTTAAGTGCCAGGGAGGGTTCCTGGGGCTAAAACTGCAGCACACAGCCCGCCTCGCAGGACAGGAAGTGACACGCAGCATGACACTACGCACCACAGCGTCTGGAGGCGGCTCCTTGTGGCAAGCTCTCCACAGCCTGTACCCTCCGTCTCAGGCCCAAGGCCTCTCTCATGAACATACCAGCTCCAGCCACCTCAGACTGTTTGCCAGGCCCAGCACACACAGGGTCACCTCAGGGCCTTTGCTCAATTTGCCTGACCTTCTGGCAGTTACCTCTTGCCCATCACTGCCTCCACAGTTTTAAGCAAGTTCTCAACTTCCCAGGGCTCGAGTTCTGCCTCTGCAATGACACGCTGCATGTTTCCCTTGTTGGGAAGCCTCCTGTTGCCTCTGCCCTTCTGCCGTGTGCCTTTCGCAATCCACCCAGGTGTGTTTCCCGGCCGCCTCTATTGGGCCCATGACCATGAAAGGGCCTGGTCCTCAGTGCCTGGCAGGGAGCTCCACAGGGCTGGAATGGACGGGTACTGGACTCCTGGGTACGAGGAACAGGAAAGGCTGTGCAGTAACGAAGGGCACACTTCCTGGCACTGCCTGAGGCCCTGGGCTTCCTCTCTATAAAGAGCTGGTTTGAGCTCAGAGGCAGGAAGAACCTCAGGAAAAAACCAGACCAACTGCTAATCTACAGTTGATTAAGTTAAGGGAAGTTAAGGCTCAAAGAGGCTGTGACTGAGTACATCGTTGGTCTATGGAGACAGAACTAGAACTCAGGTTTGGGACATTTCCTTTTTCCTATTTTTCTCAGCTTTCCTGGTTTTCCTGTCCCTTCCTGGAATGCAAGCCAGCAACCTCCTTCTCTCCTTTGTGTCTTCAGACCCTGGCCGAGAATTGGCTCTGGGGTCCAAGATGGTGACAGATATAGTGGCTAAGACAAGGGTGGTGGTAGTACCAGATTTCTCCACGTGGGGGCACCCAGAGCCCGTGTTTCTGTTTTCTGATAGGAAAAAAATGTCAAATTTCATTGTTATGGAATATAAAGTGATGCCCCTAGTGTCACAATGTAGGGAACTCATGTCATGTGTTGCTGACAGCTCTACTAGTTTCTGACAGCTGCATTCTTTTTCTCCTTCTGGGCTTTTGGGATATTAGGGCACTGGAGCACATGTGACATGGGGCCATAGTCTCTCAAGATACAGCTGCTACCCAGATCAGCTACCCTCCTGCCTTGGTTTGTAAATGTGCAGGGATAGGGATCTGGTGTCCTCTGAAAGCCCCCATAGGAACTGCTTCTTATACTGGATTCTCACTGAGGTTCTGAAAATGATAGTAATGTTAAAATCCTAGGCCATAGACCCCACTCCCAGCATTTACAAATGGAAGAGATTCAGAGAGATGGGAGAAAGAAGCATATTTTTTTCCCTCTGCACAGGCAGTAGGGCGCTATATCAGAGAAGTCCAATAAGAACTTCCAGTACTCTAACCAACATGCCCTGGTTAGAGACCTACCTCCTGCGGTAGTGACTGATGGCTTTGGTAGTGGAAGACTCAGCTGATGGGGCAGGGGGAGGGAAGGACTCTCATGGGCCAGTGAGTCCTCAAAGAATTACAACAGCTGAAGAAATGAGCCAGTGTCATAAGATTTTGAAACTGCTGGTCACAGCCCGGATCTCCCCACCTATGTAGAGGTTTTCTACCTCAGACCCATCAAAGCTCCGGACTTAGAATCTCAGGATGCTGCCACTCGGACGTGTGGAGAGGGAGCCTTTCCTCCGGGCTGCAGGGGACAGCTAGGATGCACACAGAGAGGCCGGTGGAGGGCAGGAGGGCTGAGAGACAGTGGTGGACAAGTGCCTGGTAAAAGCCTCCGGAGTGGTCACCTGTATCTCAGGCTAGCCTCACAGCCTCGTCCATTTCCCTAACATCATGGGCTCTGAGAGACAGGACCACATAGGATTCTCCTCGCTCTTCCTCCTGCATCTGGCTCCAGGTCTGGCACCCCACAGGTACCCACTGGACTGAAATGAGTGAAGTCACAGTCCCCGCAGGCCCAGGCTAGATGGCCTGCTCCCTGGGAAGGAGATAATCCTGTGTTTGAAGTTCAGTGATGTGGAACGCTCCCAGTGACCACTTCCATCTGTCCCTGCTGAGGCTGCTGGGAAGGTCTTCCCCACCCTGTGACACGTGTGCTCCAATCTGAGAGTGCAGCAACAGGAGTCCTTGACACCTCAGGAATCTGCCCCGCCCCCTCCGCCAGCCCTTGTCACTGCCAGTGCTTAGATCACTTCTCCACAGGCCGCCCCTCTGTCGCCCTGCCTTCACTCCCAGGTCAAGAGGCTTGTGGAATGGATGGAGATGTTAGGCATGGTACAAGGCTTTGCTGTCCAGTTCTGAATTTGAATCTCAATTCTGTCATTCAGCCTCGGGCACTTTTCCTCCCTTGTCTGAGCCTCAGTTTCCTCACCCCTCAAAATGAGATGAAAATGGCTGCTCATGAGGTGGTGTGAGGATGAAACAAGAAAACGTCTCTTAAGTGCCGGGCCATTACTAGTGTTCTGATTCTCAAGCTTCCTGCCCACCTTCCAGGCCTCCAAGGAAGCAGGCCCCTCCCCAGAGGTGGCCACCTCACCCAGCACTACCCACCATGCAGGTAGACTGTTGGGTTCTGGCCCCAGACTCACGGGTAGCACAGCCGGCCTCGTCCGCTCCACCCTCACAGTCCTTCTCTCCATCGCAACGCCACGAGGCAGGCACACACTTGTGGTTGGTGGGTCCACAGCTCAGCTTCCCTGCAGGACACACTTGCCTGGCTGCAGAGAAAGACATCCATGTGTGGGGGACACAGGGCCCAGGCACTAATCAGTCCTGTCACCCACTGCTAGCCAACTGGCACAAAGCCCTAGAAAGTCCATCAGGGGCCCAAATCCCATCTGCCTCTTGAACCTTCCAGATCCTAAATCTGACTCCATCCCTGCTCCACCTAAGTACATAGCCCCTGGCCCTGACAGTCGATTGCCCCTTGATCCAGTGAGCCCTGACCCACTCACACGGTTACCCTGCCCACTCCTCTGGGCCTCCTCTCGAGGCTGAAGCACCTGAAGCCACCATGCCCTGCACTCATCCCGCTCAGCCCAAGTTGTGTGCTCTTGGGTGAGATACACCCAGTTGGATGTCACTTTGCAGTTCAGATCAGTCACTCCACGGTCAGATCCTGGAGATCTTGGGGGCTCACTAGATCCCCGACAGTCCCAACCCACCCCCTCCATGCCCCTTCCCCAGTGATGGTGCTGAGCCTGCAGCTGGGAACAGCCACCGCACGGCAGGGCCCAGCGGGACTGCACAGCTATAATTACTGAAGCCGCAATCACAGGCTGACGCAGTCAGGGGCCTGAAGCCCCAGGGCTGATTCTCGATTTGGAAGAAGGAATGAGAACCCGATGTGGCTCTTATCCTGAGGCGGCTCTGATCCACATGACCTCTGGGACTGATGCATCTCAGACCTCCATGGTTGGCCCCCTACCGCCTTCCAAGGGGTGTGAGAGGCTGGATTTTGGTGGTGTCTAGGATGTGCCAGGCGCAGTGCTGGATGCTTTTATTTAATCTTCATAATAATCCAGCAGGGTGAGGATTACGTCCTGGCCTCCAGGATGGAGAGACAGCAAGGGCTCTGGATACCTGGCTTTGAATCACAGTTCAACTACTCACTGCTATGTGACCTTAGCCGTTCCCTAGGAAGATGCTATGACCCATCTCACGGGGTTGTTATGATGACCAGGTCACTGTCTGTACAGCTCTGAAAAGGACACTCAGCCCAGCGCTCACTAAATGTCACCTCTTATTAGATTCCACACATAACAGAAGTGAGCCCTGATTCAGTGAGACTGACCGCACACTGCCGGGTACCCAATGTGGTGGTGAGCCCTGAGTTCCAGTCGCATGGCTGGTACAGAATGCTGTGAGGACGTGGTCAGCCCTGTCTGGCACCACAGCCTGGACTCAGTCCACCGTGCCCCCAGGGCAGTGGCTGTGCAGGTCCCACTCTGATTTATGATCTCAGCCCAGTTTCCTTCCTTGTACTTCTTCAGCTTCGAGGGAGGGAGAAAAGGTAGGGGACTATGTCAAGGTCCTCAGACAGTTCCATGTCACGGGAGAAGTGCAGGTCCCAAGGTTTTCCCTGGGAATCCGTGTCACAGAACATAATGCGATGAACATGGGATTCATTTTATAGAAATTTCCGTGAGAAGTAACTGTCAGGCAGAGCTCTGGAAAGCGCCGACACCACAATGACTCCAGGTCGTCCACGTGGGCAGGTGAAGGAGCCAGGCATTTGGAGCTGGGGTCCTTCCAGGGCATCGCCATCCTGGTGAGACTTCAGGTCTGCACTCCAGGGCCCCGCCAGGACACGAAGGTGCTAAAGTTGAGCAGCACTTCCCAGAGGTTTCTTTGACCAATGGGTCGAGGTGAGGAAGCCTCACACATGGAGGTTCCAGGGCCCCGGCTCATACCAACTGAATCCAGACTGCAAGTAATTCTCCGTCCCCAGCTCAGGGTATTCCCAGGAACCCCTGTTTGAGAACTCTGCTTACTATTTTGCACCGCTAAAAGATAAGGGACATTTAATATCTTTCAAACATAAAATCCTAAAGGTGATATAGGAGTCCCAGGCATTTGCAAGCTCCAGGGACAGCAGTAAGTGGAAGGAACAGGCAACCCTCACGTGCTTATCTCTAAGCCAGGACTTGGGGAAAAGATACTCCCAGGGCAGTGGGAAGGACCACAGTGACCAGGCACCTACAGTGTCAGGCTACTCTGCACCTTGTCAAGGTGGAAAGTTGGTGCCTCACAAAATTCATACTGGAACCTAACTCCCAGTGCGGTAGTGATAAGCAGCTCCCGTGAATGGGATTTGTGCCCTAACAAAGCGGGGATGGGGGAGTTCCCTTGCCCATCGTGGCATGAGGATTCAGGGAGAAGGTACCATCCACGAGAAAACGGCCTTCAGCAGATGCTAAATCTACCCATGCCTTGATCCTGGACTTCTCAGCCTCCAGAACTAGACTCAATAGATATCTCTTTTTTTGTACCTGGGATGGAACTCACAACCTCACGCTTGCCAGGCTGGCGTTTATGCCACTGAGCTAAATCCCCAGCCTTTGATATCTTCTATCTACAAATTACCAGTCTAAGGTGTGACAGCCAGAACCAACAAAGACACAGCCTCACCCTCATGCTGACCTAAACAGACCCTGCAGGCTGTGAGCACAAATTCCAGTGCGCCATTCACAGACATCACCAGGTGAGTCGTGTCCCTGGAGTGCAGTAGGGCAGCAGTCTCACAGGTAAGCAAGCCATTGTGCAGGTGAGGAAACTGAGGCTCAGGGAGACCAAGCAGCTGACACAAAGACACACAGCATGTCAGGGATAGAGTCTGGGTACCTCGGACGGGAGCCCCACCCTCTCCATCAAACCCTGCAAGCTCCAGAGCCAACCCCAAGCTCTCCTCCCCAGAGTCCGGATGACTGAAATGGCCCTTAGCTGTGGGCACCACCTCCCTTGGTTCTGCAGACCCCAGTGCAGCAGGCGGCTGATTGAACTTTTAATGAATATTTATACAGCTAATAGCATAACCTTTCAGCAAGGACAATGCTTAAACAATCCGTCTGCTTCCTTTCTTTATAATTAATAAGACATTTACTGTGTCCCTAAATAGATAGCTCTAATTACAGGCTCTCAGGACTCAGCAATACCTGACACCAGACCTGACACCTGACACCAGCCAAGAGCCATTCCTGGCTCTGGAATGCCAGGACAAGGGCGGCTAGGGGGTCATGGAGGTAAGGATGCCCTGGAGGAGCAGGAGCCCAAGTCCTGGCTTGGAGAAGGGAGGTCCTGGCTGTTCCACAGGCCCCTCTCTTGGAGCCTCACTGTCTGTCTCAGATGGATAACTCTTGCCCAAAGCCAGGACCCTAGTCAGTGACAGCCTCCAGGTCAGCAGAGCCCTGGAAAGTGTGATGTGCAGCGTCACTTTCAAGGTTGGTTCTCTTGTTTCTTCCAAGGAAGTTGTCTGCTCAGTGTCTGTGATGAGGGGCAGAACTGTCCTCCACCCCAGGCCCAGATACACTGCTTAACTCACCATGCTTAACCACTGCACATGAGAACAGGGATGGGGCACGGAGGGGCACCACGAGGGATGGGGACTCATTGGCCTTTGGGCCAGGCGGTACAAGGCAGCCATCTGATGTTCCCTTTCAGGATCCCTAAAGCCAGTGGCCCTCAGGCAGCACGACACAGGAGAAAGACCATGAGTGTTAGGTAGGCAGGCCTGGTCCAGACTCCATTTGCTGTCTAGCTCCTTGGCTCAGGTAAGTCCCTGGGCACCCTGGCTCCACTTATCTGAAAATGGGGCTAAACACTCCTGGGTTGGCGCATGGTTCGAACGAGGAAATATAGAAATTTTATACTCAAAAGCCTGGAACACACCTGGGGCTCAAAACACAGTTGCCCTTTTCTTAGTTCATGAAACGGAAATGCAAATGGCTGGCGGAGGAACTGGGTCTCTACCCCAGGAGTACATGTGAGTCTGCAGGGTTCCCCACAAAGCAGCTCCCATCCCAGAGCAGTCTCTCCCTCTGGGACAGATTCCCCAAAGCACACCTTTGGCCTGCCGTGCAGGCGCCCCAGGTCCTTCCAGGCAGCAGCCAAGAACCCCACTGTCTCTCAGGGGAACAGGAACCCTCTACAGCCGGCAGGAGGGCTGGCAACTCCACCCTGGAATGGCTGCAGGCATCTAGTAATTTCCAGAGAATCCTGCCCCAGAAATCCAAACCCATGAGTATTTCTCCAATTCATAAGTTTACAAATTAACAGAAAGGAAAATGTCTGTTGGGTAAAAGAATGAAAGTATTTGGCGGCTGCACACTGGTTAGGCAAGTCTATAGTGTTGATTCACACAAGTTTCTGGGAGAGACAGCCTCCAGCTGTCGAGAGCCTGGGGGGTGGGCAGTGGGGCCCACCCCACCGTGCAGAAGGGGGCACTCCACTGGGTCAGCTGAAATGCATCTAGCTGGGTCAGTCCCTATTTGCTGGGCCCGCATCTTCCTGAGCCGTCTTAGGAAGGTGAGGTTGGTTAATCAGTGAGGTTTATTTCCTTCCAGGCTCTGAGATGCAAGGAAAAGTTCCCTATTTTATGAGTAGCACCCAGAGTGCAACTCATTTCCCTCGAAACCCCCCCCCACGCCCCTCCCAGCAGCTGCCTGAAGGTGGGTCAGAGCCGTCCCCAATCAAGGGAGCTATAATTAGAGCTGAAATGCTGCTTTCATTAGGCAAATGTTCTGCACTTTTCCGTGGTGACTCTGGCTGTATTTGATAAGTATAGAACTCAGAACCAGAGAAAAACAGAAGGAGAAACCCTAATCAGTTAGGGGTAGACAACATTGTAGGAAAAAATGTAAGCACTGCTGCCATAACCCTTTCCCTTCCTATACAGCTGCCCCCCAAATCATTCTAGTATTTTCATATCATAATACTCTAGGAGTTATGTTCAGGGCAGAGGGTTTGGGGTCCAAATAATAAAAATAACACCATCATTTATTCCAGTAAGTACCAACACTTGAATTTTCTCATTATATCCTCACGGGATAAGGGTAAGGCAGGTACCCTTATGCCAATTTTCAGACAAAGAAACTGAGGCTCAGGAAGACTAGGCAGCTGTGTTAAATCTCACAGGTTAAAGGAGCAGAACGACTGTATCAGATACCAAATTCACTATGCACTACCATCTCTGATCTTTCTATTAGGTGCAAGGAATGGGTCTGGAGCCTGAGAGCTGGCACAGGCCCAGAAACCTGGCAGGCTATGGGGGCTGCTATGGCAACACCAATTAAATGGACAGCAGGCTGGCTGCTGGCTTCTCATTTGGTTGGGAAGCTATGATCAATTCTGCTCCCAGGTCCCTAGCTCTGCCTTAGCTTTGCGGTTGCCCTGTGGCCAGCCTCCTCCAGGTAGCCCTCCCTGGCCACAGGCCTTGTCTCCCTCTGACTAAGGTAACTGCACAGGAAGTAGGGACCCCAGGCCTCGTACCCCAGCTGGGCAAAGGAGAAAGAAGGACTCAGAATATTAAGAGCTGAGAAAGCCTGGCACTGTGAGGCCTTTGGAATTTTGGATGTGAGATCAGGACCCAGACAGGTGAGAAGGTAAGGCCTCAGACAAGTTATTGGGATGGACCCCAAGGATTACTGGTCTCTCCTCTCTGGGTGCTGCTGTGGCTGCTTCTCCCAAGCGTGCCCTGGCAAACCCCAGAGAGCTTCACCATGGAAGGGAGAATGTCCATGAGGGAGCTGTGCATCTCTGAGGCAAATCTGCCAACTTCTCTGGTCCTCCATTTGCCCAGTGGCAAATAAAAGCGGGCCTGGGAGGCAAGATGAGTGCGGCAGGAGTGCTCTGCACAGCCCACGATGGGGGAAGAGACAGAAGGAAAAAGAGAGAGGGAAAGAAGGGGCCGGCAGGAAGGAGAGAGCTGGTGAGAGGAGGATGAACAGGGGAGGGAGGCGGCCAGAGCCCAGGGCCGGGAGGGGCCTGAGGTGAGGCAGGAAGGAAAATGAACGTCGCTGTCCTCACTGAAGAACAGATGTGGGAAGAAGGTCAGCACAGGCAGCCCCTTACGAAGGACCGCATCGAGCTCCTCTGCCTGCAGTGTCGGGACGGCAGCTGGAGTGGGTGTGGGAGGTACAGCTGGCTACTGAAAGGGCAGGTGAGCCCTGGGGCCACAGCCCTCCTCCCCAAGCGCACTCAGATTGCACAGGACTCTGCCATGTCTAACTGGGCTTCTGTGGCAGCTGCTGAACCATCCTAGCCTCAGTTTCTCTCCCTAAGTAGGGTCCAGCTCCTTCTCAAGGCCACCCTGAGGACGGGAGTCACAGGTGGGCGTGGCTGGGCTTTGTTCCTTCCAGAGCTCAGGACAAAGCACTGGACTTCCCTCCAGGGCAGCTCGGAGTCTGGCTGCGAGTGGGGTGCAGACAGGATGTGCCTGCAGAGGGACTGGCGAGCCAGCTCGGGGACAGCTGTACAAGGAAACGAGGGCCCCTTGTCTGGGGTGGGGGCGGTCTCTCTCACTCTGCCTTTCTCTCCCTCCCTTTCTCTTTCTCTCGCATGGAGGGAGACTGGTAGCTCTGTTGCTAGGAGACGAGAAAACCCAGTTATCACCAGCCACAGCCCTAGATGGGACGCTGGCTTCCACTGTTCCTGTTTCTGCCTCTGGGGTGACTGTTACCCCTAAAATGAGCTCTGCCCACTCCCAGCCCCACCATCTTCCACGAGTGCCCCTCCGCCCAGCCTTTTGTCTCAGACTTGGGCTGCTAAAGCTGTGCCTCTGGACCACTGGGTCCCTCCCCGCCCCCTTCTCATCTCCTTTTTAATTTAACAAATGTCACGGAATGACCTGCTGGGTGTAAGTTTGCTTTGAGGATTAGGGCCTGGAAAAGAAATCACAGAGACACAAAGCCCTAAGGGTAGGAGGCGGGCCCAGGGCCCCAGGTCTCCAGCTCGCCCACGGCTGCCTCCTGCCTCGGTGGCCACCCTGCCCACAAGCAGGAACTGCAGCCAGAATGTCCTGGCTGCGTGGTCACCGAAAAATCACTGAACCTCTGGAGCTGCAGTTTCCACCTTTACAAGATTCAGGAAGTGACAGTACCCTCCCCCAAACCCCTGCTACTGTGAGGTTAAAAGGAATTAGCATGAACAAAGAGCTTCCTGTGGTGCCTGGTACTGGGTGAATCCTCAACATGCACCAGCTGCCCTCCTGCTACTGGAATTACCATTAGGGTCCCCAGCACACACAGGGGTGGCCCGGAAGATGCACTGTGGCTGCATCTGGGTGTAAGGATTCCGTGGGCTGCTTCTAGTTCCTGGTGCTCTAGAACAGGTCCAACCTGCATGAGGACTGAGAAGAAAGTCCAGAAGCAGGCTAACTAGCAACCACGTGGCCTTGACTGTCCACCAGGAACCCCCCAAGGGCATGGGGCAGCGGCTACTCATCACTTTGCTGGAGCCTCCCAAGCCAGCGCAGAGGAGGTGAAGAGGAAACTGAGGTCCAGGTCCAGGCCCAGGCCCGCACTTCCCCAGTCGCAGGGGAGGACTTACTGCAAGTAGCCTGCGACTCATCAGAGCCATCGGGACACTCCTCCTCGCCGTCACACTTCCACCGCCCGGGGATGCAGTGGCCACTGTCACAGGTGAAGTCGCTGTCCACACACGTCCTCTTGGCTATGGCGCAAGGAAAAGAGCATGAGGGGTCAAAGGGATGTGGGAGGCTTTCCTGAGACACGTAGTCAGGGACCAGAGAGTGACCAGAAGGTATGCAGTTAAATGCCAGGCCACATGACCTGCAGCACCACATGGCCACAGAGTACCTCACCATGAAGGAATGCACCCCCAAGGCAGTGCCCAACTCCAGCAAGGCCAACAGAGTCCATCATACTCTTCTCTCCCCTCTAAGCTCACTTCTGCTGTCTCCACTTCCTGGCAGCTTTCCCTCATCACTCTGGTCCCTTTAGCCAGTTCTCAGTCCCTTTACCTGCCCACCCCACCCCCATCCACACTGGAAGACCCCATCCCAATGCACCTGGGAGCTGGCCATGACCCTAACAGGCGATGATCACTCTGTGGCAAGAGGAATGAAGCATTTTATGCTCACAGTGGTGACCAAGCACCCGCGCTGGGCAGTCCCCACAGCAGTCCCTGGCCCAGAGGCCTTCTTGAGGTCATGCATGAGAGACCTCACATTTCTGCACCATGATTTGGATTCCAGCTGGGCCTCCTTCCATTTGTGAGACCTTGGGGATGTTATCAACTCCCAAGCCTCCCTTTTCTTAGCTCTTTACAGTGGGAAGAAGGAAATGCAGAGCATGAGGACTGATGAGAAGGTGTGATGTCAGGAACATGCCACAGAGAACCTGGCACACCGCGGATACTCGTGAGTGGCAGCTACTGCTGCTCCATAGTCTGAGTACTAATGAGTGAAAGAAATGGGGCTCTTGATCCCCACAGCAGCTAGCAGTGCTTGGGCAAGGATGTGGGTACCAGCCCCAGCTCTGGACTCTTGCTATGTCTCAAGGTGCTCCGTGTGACTGCTCTATGCTATCTGGGCGCCCCGGCTCCTTCTGGAGTGCCCAGTGCTAACAGTGGGCAGGACAGTCAGGTCAGCTGCCCTGCCCGGCCTTCTAGAATGAGCACAGGTGGCCTGGTGACCCCAACATGTGGGGAGACGAGGCCTTCGGGACCCCAGCCTTGACTCCCCATACTGTATCCTGCTGGCCTCCTCTGGAGCAAACCTGCGTTCCACTTCTACACCAGCCACAGGCCTGAAGGTCTAGGACCTGTGACAGGGCAGCACGGCAGAAGACAGAGAGCCCTGGGCGGGGAGATGGGAGGCCTGGGTTTGCTGTGTGCCCTCAGGCAAACCACTGTCTGTTTCTGGTCCTCAGTTTCTTCATCCCTGGAGAAAGGGGTGGGAGATAATCATTTGGTGTAGAAGGCAGTTCCAGAGCAGGAGGCCCAGATACACCAAGGGCAGGCTCTTCTTACCCCAAAGGAAGGCACCTCAGTACGGCAGAACCTACTAGGCCTTCAGGACGCCAAACTCCAAAGTCCACCTTTGAATGACCTTGGGCCGGATGGGACACCAGAGGTCACCTGGATGCTCCCTCTCCCCAGCACACTCCCCTCTCCTCGATTTCAGCCTCTACACTTGCCAAACTGGCCCCACCTTGACAGCGGGTGTGTTCTGTGTGTGTTGCACCATGCACACCATCATGCTGTGCTCGTCCTGTCTTGGTGTGAAAGCCCTCTCTCCAAACTCCGCCTTCGGTCCATTACACACTCAGCCATCACCTCTTCTAAGAAGCCTTCCCACAAGCCAGCTTCCTCCGTGGCCCTATAGCTGCCTGCAGGGATTTGGGGAGAGACTGGTTCCCTAAATCCATTTCTGCCTTTCTTTTCCAGAGTCCTGATAGTGCATCTGCAGTCTAAGATGAGTTTTCTTCACATCTGCCTTAGATGTGTCTGTGCTTGCACAGCACTGGAAGAAACCCAAGGAATCACAGTTCACCTATATTTAGGGAGTCTGAAGCCTGAAGAAACACAGAAAAACAGGAATAAGACCCAGTTTCCTTGCCTTTCAGCCCAGACCCCAGAACAGCCCTCCCTGAACCCTGTACTAGTGCCACGTTTTGGTGAATCATAGTCAGCACCATGTGAACCACAGCATTAGAAATCATTCCCCTGCAAGAAGTCCAGCATCCACAGCGAGAAAGGCAAATTCCAGGTTTTCTTTTTCCTGTTCTGACACTACCAAGTGTTTCCTGTCCAGCAGCCTCCGCTGTGTGTTTTATCTAGAAAACTGTAGACGCAGGCCTCTTGTGTTCTCCCTTGACATGAGGAAACCCAGGTCCAGAGATGATGTTATATACCCCTTCATCACATCTGGGCAAACTCACAGTCAGGTGTGCCTGCCTTTACCCACCATAGCTCCCCAGCAACACTTAGCAGTGGAGGTGGCAGGAAGGCAGACCCCACGGAACCTCTGCCATCGGACACAGCGGTCAGTGAGCTGGTCAGTCCTCAGGAGCCCAGAGCAAGGGGGCACGTCTTTCTGGCCAGCATGCATGACGAGGCAGGGACTAGAAGAGTAAGGCAGGTCTGCAGGTGACGCGAGGGCTCTGTCACTGGCCATACTATGGCCAGACTCTCCAGGACCCTTTCGCCCCTGCATGCGGACGCTCAGGGGTGAGCTTGGCCCCCTTCCACGTACTAAACCCTGACAGGCACTGGGCAAGACCAGAGCAGCCAAAAGCACCACCACAATCCCAGAGGGCAGTGTGGAGGCCCAGGACACGGCAGTGGCAGGAACAGTGTCCCTGATGGTGTTTTTTAGAACAAATCTGCTCACTGCCCAGGCTGCTCTGCACACTTTCGACCCCAGCTCTGGCCTGGCATCTTTCACCTGCAACCTCAGGGACTCCTCACAGCTACGACAGTAGCTGTTGCTAATGTGCTCTACAGAAGAGGGATCTGAGGCTCAGAGAGGTGATGGTGGGATTTCAACTGCATGTCACTGTCTCCATGAAGGCCCTTGGCCACCTGAGCATTAGATGGGTAAGCACACAGACCTGGAGAGGCAGGGACGAGGCGGTGAAGATCAGCCACGTAGCACAGAAGTACATGTGAGTGGTGAGTCCCAGCAGCGTGCCTAGTGTATGCGCCCCGGAACCACTTGTGCTTTGCTCATGTCCAACCTCAGGGAAACTGAGACGGCATGGTCAGGTTTAGGTTCGGGGTCAGACTAACCACTATGGAGGTCCCGGCTGGAAGTGTGAGCACAGGGCAGGATTTGGAATCAGAGCTGAGCCTGCCTGTCGTGGCCACCTCCTCGCCAGGTGAGTAGGCAAGTCCATTTCCTCTCTGAGCCAGTGGGATGTGGCTTTCCCATGCAGTGCTGCCACAAGAACGAATGGCACAAAGGCCCTCCTGGGCACTCTCAAAGAGGGCCCAGCAGCAGGCCATTCAGTGTAATGAGTCCAGCAGTCCCATCGAGAGGCCATCTTACGCTTGCCACGGAAGCAGGCAGTCGTAAACTGCAGAGTAAGCTGGGGCAGACCTCTCTTTCTGGGCCTTGGCTCCGGTTCCCAGCATGATTCCCCAGCTGGACTGGAGGCTGTGGCTCCGTTTCCAGGGATTTATGTCCCTCCATGCCAGTCTGCTCCTTGGACAATGCCCACCTCTGTGAGCCCCTGTACTCCACGACCCAAGAGTGATACATAGTCATCCAGGGTCTGCGACATCATAATCTGGTGTCATGGCAACAGATAGGCTGCCACAAAGGACTCAGGATTCCAGAAGGTAGTGAGAAAGGGCCAACCCCAGGACACAGCAGGGACAGTGGGAAACTCAGGACAAAGGATGTGCATGTTACTGTTTGCAGCAGGAATGCAGGCTGACGACAGTGTCAGACACTACATGGCCAATCAGGCGGCTGGACCACATGGCTGTGTGACCTTACTCAAGTCACACAACTGCTCTGAGCCTCCCTCTTATCTGCCTCCAATGCGCACAGGGAGCAAATGGGCTAAGGATGGCACCAGAGTTTTTATTCTTTTTTTTTTTTTTTTTTTTTTAGTCGGTACCAGGGATCGAACTCATGACCACACGCTTGCAAGGCAGGCGCTTATGCCACTGAGCTAAATCCCCAGCCCCTTGCACCAGAGTTTTATAAGCAAAAAAAGCAAACAGGTGCAGGTCTGACGTGTGGCGTGGGGTCCTTTGGGGAGCTGCCTCGGCCTCCCTTCTCATCAGGAGACGGGGGTGGGTGCTGACTGAGTCTCAATCCTCCTCACCCAGACTGTGCTCTTACAAGATTACTGTGATCACTCGGCCCCTCTGGCCCCCCGAGATGATGCACACCCTCAACTGCTGTGCCGCCCACACCATGCTGCAGCGCAGCGCGGAGCTCAGTCAGGAGGCCCGGAGAGCCGCTCAGGGTCCTTCCTCCTGCCAGTCGGTGTCCCTCCTATTTACCAGAGAAGTCACTGCTCAAGGACAGCACACGCCCGTGGGGGGCTGCACCCAAACCCAGGCATTGACTGCTGCCCTCACAGAGTGGCCAGAAAGCCAGGGGCAGCCGCAGAGGAGGGCCCTGTGTTCAAGGGAGGAGGCAGGAGGTGGTGGGAGTGGAAGGGCTGCAGCAGCAAGAGGGCTGCAGGGTCTGAGTGGAGGTGCTGGGGTGAAGGCCGGCACAAGGGGCCTGAGATCTCCACCAGGCCAACGTGTCCCAGCGGGCACAGGCTGCCCAAGAGGCCCAGCACAGGGGCTAGCCTTCCCTGAGCTCACCCAGGACCCAGCCAGCCTCTTGTGGAGCACAAGGCTGCAGCTCAGTAGCCAGCAAAACCCATGGCCCAAGCTGTTGGAGCCTGCTTTGAGGCCAGCGAGGCCAAGCAACATGGTAGATGGCCGCTCTCAGGAGGAAGGGCAGGGTCAGGACAGTGAGCGGGAGTGGCCATCCACCCCGAATTCTGGGGTACCCACTCTTCCCTTGGAGGTTCGTGCCACCAGTGACTTTCCAAGGGCCCAGAGAAGGCCTGTAGGAGACAGCTGAGTGACTGTTGTCCCCAGCAGTTCTAAACCTATTCAACCAAGAAACTCTTACTCATTTCCAAAGAAAAAGTGGCCAAGTGAACCATACCCAGGAAAACACGACACACTTCAAGTCCCTTTATCGTAAGACCACCCTGGCTCCAGCGCCCAAGCAGGGTCAGCCTGACCAGATGGTGAACCACCAGAGAAGATGCCTGACACTGAGCCCAGAGCAGAGCTCTGGGAACCCCACTGGGGAGCTCCACGCTCAGGGCGGGGACTTTCTGAGAGGACATGGGGAACGGATTGATACCAGGCCACCTGGGTCTGAGAAACAAGTTATCAGGGATGGGGCTGTTTCCTGAGCCCTGGAGAGCGGCAGAGCAGGGACCCAGAAGAAAAGGGGATTACAGCTCAATACTTGCTAAGCAATCTGGAGCAGTCCCCTTCCAGGGACCTTGAAAGAGGGGAAACAAAAATGTAAATCCCCCACCTCAGACCCCGATGCACAAAAGGGACCTGGCTGTTCCTGTTTCCCCTTCCAAGCCTGGGCCAGCCGGACAGCAGCTGGGCCACTTGTACCCAGGGCGGGGAGATGAAAGGGCTGCTCCCCCCACTATCACCCCTTCTGCAGAGCTCGCCAAGCCCTGGTGTTGCCAAGACGACCACTGCCAGCTGAAGGAAGATCCGGGGTGGGGGCAGGGGGCGTGCCAGCCCGCCCCTGGCCTACTAACCTGGCAGGCAGATTTAAATGACAGCCCAGGAAGCTACTATTAAACTGTCACCCTAGTCAACAGGACGACAGACCCCAAGTGTTCTCTGGCTGCAGCAACAACACAGCAGGAGTGAGAGGAGGAGGAGACCATGGCCCAGAGCAACCTGCACCCCCTCCCGGGAGGCTGTGGCCTGCCTGCCTCTCCACCCACTGCCAGAGCCACCCTCTCTGGCTGTGGCAGGTCCTGGCATGGAGCTGGGGCCCGGTGCAGGGACTGGCAAACTTTATCCTTTGTCTCTAAGCAGAAGACTCTTTTCCCAAGTAAAACTCCACCATTCGAAATGTAGCGATGGAGCTGCACTGCTGGAAGCAGGCTGGGAGATGGAGGGAGCCTACGATTTCCCCACTACCCCATCAATAGCTCTGAGAAAGCCTGGAGCTAGGAGCCCATCGCCAGCTGCTTTGGGCCTAGCAGGGATGAGTTCGAACCCTATGTCCTCTCTAGACACATGGCTGTCATACAGTACTGAAGGCAGCTTTCACGAGTCCCTCTAAGGACCACAGATCTAAGACCACAGCACGGATTTGCACACCCTAAGTTCCAGTGACGAGACTGAGTGACAGCCTCTGCTGGAGTCAAAGTCAGTAAGCTGTGGATGGCATGGATCTTAACACTGCAAGGGGGTGCTTCCCCAAGCCCAAGTGTCCACTTGCTGACAGCCCCTAGCCCAGGCTCTTGGTAATGCTGGGAGGCGAACTGTTCCCACAGGGTCCTGATACCCACCAAGTGTGGTGGGTGGGGTGAGGCTCAGCTTTGGGGCTTTGTGCTGCCCAGCGGGCTCTGGGGCCACCACTATCCACCAGCAAGTGACATCTGAGTTAGCTTTGCCTCCCACTGTTCCATCCCACCTGGGGAGGAAGACTGCAGGAGCTGAGGACACAAGAAACGTTTGAGAGAAAGGTGGAAAGAATGAAAAGGGGGATGTGGGGAGAACCACTGTGGAATAAAAGCATCTTTACTTTTTTTTTTTTGGTACCGGGGATCGAACTCACGACCTTACGCTTGGCAGGCAGGCACTTAAGCCACTGAGCTAAATCCCCGGCAGCATCTTTACTTTTAAATTGGAAAATTCTCTAGATTGTCTCCTCTCCTGACCTGCCACTAGGGCTGGGCCCTCTAACTAGGCCTCACCACAAGATGGAGCAAGGCAGCAAACACCACCCAAGTGTCAAGGGTACAAAGAGGTCAGACAGCCACACAGTGGGGCGACCATGGCAGAGACAACTTTCTTGGGGAGGTAACGTGCGGCCTAGGCTGAGGGATAACTAGGGAGTGTCACCTATCACCCTGCATCCTGTAGCTATGGCAGAGGGCAGAGATGTCATTCCACGAACTGCCTAAATTGCCATGTTCCAGTACGGAGCTAGGTCTCCATGCCATCCTTGGCTGGCCCCTTAGAGGGAGTGATGGGGACCGGAGGGAGACTGAGAAAAGGGGAGAGACTTGAGCAAGCCTTCCCAGCCAGTAGGGTCACAGTCAAGATTCAAAGCCAAGTCCCTGTCCTCTGGTCCAGGGCTCTTTCCTCAATGTCCCCTAACAGTATCTGGTGGTAAGTGGGCATTCACAGGATAGCTATGGCCCTACTCCTCTAACGAACCATGTGGTGCCTTCCTGCTCTGGGCCTTAGTTTCCTCACATGAACAAACCTTTAAGGACCCCTGCACAGCTGACATTCTGCATCTGTGACCCAGGGTGGTGGTTTGTGGCCCTGCTCCAAATCCTTCCAAAACAGTCACTTTGGGCCTCCCATAGCTGATCCCTCCTACAGACCAGCACATCCCAGCTGCTCTTGGACACTGCCTGACCCCGGCCCGGCTGTCACCAAGGGAGGCCCAATCCCTCGCTGGGGTATGTAGGACTCCCTGTCGCCACAGGGAAGATGAGCGTCTCTGAGGGACAGACGACAAAAGCGTCTTCCTGTCCCAGTGATTTGTGTATGCACTGGGTATTGAACCAGTGACAGCTGGGGGCCAGGAGGGAAGGTTGGGGGGTGATGTGGGTAGGGCAGGATCAGCAGGGGACCCTGGCTGCTGCTTCCAAGGAACCAAACATAATGCGAGTACAATGCCTGAAGAAGCAGCCTCGCTGTCCATCCCCTAGGCCTGGCCAGCCCCACCTGGATTTCTGGCCACCCCACTGGGCACCAGGTCCCAAGGAAACAACTAGAAGAAAACTCAAGGTATGCTCAAAGAAGAAGCCTCCAGAGCACAGGAGGCAAGTCCTAGAAAAGCCCTAGGGCCTGCGGTCCAGGCTTCTGCTTGGCTCCCAGGCTCACAGGGTCCCTCCACTGGGCAAGGTGCATCTGACCTACCTCGAGGGAACTCAGCCTCTGTCCAGACAACCTGCTCTTAACCCAGCCAGGCCACCTAAAACTGACAGCTCTGCGGCTCTGCCTCTCTTAGGCAGACCTCTGTCTCCCGGGACCCTCACGGTGCTTGTTCTTGCCACCAGTCTCCTGATGGAAGGGTAGGGTGGGGGACAGCTCCATGTCACTCAGCCCCTCTGCCACCAATATGCTGGGTGACACAGGGCAGGCGTCTTGGGGTCCTCAGCTCCCAACTAACTGTGAGTAGAAAGGGCCTGCAGTACGGAACAAGAGGGGCTATGAAACCCATGGGTGCAGACACTAACTCCAGTGATGGACTCAGTGATGGAATGATGATCCCTGTGCTTTTGGGGAGAGGGCTGGTCCCTCCACCCACCCACTGGAGGGCAGGGCACTCTAGCCCCTGCTGTGGGCAGTAATGTCCATGGAGCGCCTTCCATCCACTAGGCAGTGGCTACTCATGCTGGGAAGCAGCTCTGGCTCAGCAAAAAATGCAAATGATTTCACCAATTAGGCTGGGAAGAGAAGCCTTTCTAAGAGGAGCCCCGCTGGTCCATCCCGGTGATAAATGGACAGTGATGCCCTGTTATTGAGAAACCTGTCTCCTTGTGCTGGGCCTGCTGCCTCTCAGGGTGCCTTTCTGTGCTGAGCCTGGGCAAATTATGCCCAGGAGGTGCTATGAGCTCTGCCACTCCCAGCCCCAGGTCAGCCATCCAGGAAGCCTGTGCTCACCTGCGTGCCCAACAGGAGACGGCAGGTTAGCGTGGCTCTGTGAAGTCCCCCAGCCAGTGCTGGGCGGCCGCTGGTTTACTGGGAGACTGAAAATACTCCACTGAGAAGGGATTATCACTGGACTATCCTGTCTCCATCTGGGGGTGCCTCCCAACCACCTCCTCCCCACCCAGGAGGCCTCGTGCGTTCTGTGGCCTGGTCATGAGGCTCCTGCATCTCCATGCCTCGCTATCTTCCTCCATGGCGTGACAGTTGGACGAGATGAGCTCCAAGTCCCCTTCCTTAGTAGCAAGGATGTCAGCCATCCTCAGCCCCAGGGTAAGGCCAACAGAGGGAGGAGTTGGGGCTGGGCCCTCAGATCCTCCCCATTTAACCCTGTGCCTCCCGGCAGGGGCATACACCCACAGCCAGCAGCCCCTGTGCTCCCGAAGGCCCCCCATAATCAGCCATCTTTCCTTGCTCTGCTGGCTCCCTGTATCCCTTAGAATTCAGCCAAAGGCCTTCACAGCGACTCCGGAACTCTTCAGCTACTGTGACCCCTGGCCTCCTGCTACCCATAATCACTGACAACAACGGGCTTTCCACACAGTCCCTTACTCACAAAGCTCCTCTAGGCAGAGAGCCTTCCACCTCCCTGTGGCAACCTCTCCCCATCCAGGAGGCCCCATGCAAACATCTACTTACTGGTGTCTGACAAAACCGCTGACACAGCAGAAATGCCCAGGGCCTGCAGGACCCAGAGCTCCAAGGGCAGACCTTTATCAACCTCGATTCCCCTGAGGGGTACTCATTTTGCCACTGCATTTTGGGCAGGCCAGAGCCAGGTCTGTAAGAGGCCTTTCCAGGTATCAGTGCCACCAGGAGACCCAGCAGCCCTGCTGGACAGTGCTTGTCTCCTTGTGATGGCTCTGGGAGACATGGGGCCTCCACCAGACCACAGCAGGTCTGCGAAGTCATCCCAACAGCCCAGTAGGCTGGAGACACATGACTGTTCCCTCCCGGTGGGGCTGGGCTCCAGAGGCGGCAAACCCTTCCCAGTCCAGTGATTGGCAGCTGGGTCCTCAGGAGTGGAAAAGCCTCACAAGGGCTTCTCTGGAGAATCCCGAAGAGCCAGGTCTGAACAGGGAGACCCTGGGCACTCCTCCAGGCTACCCTTGACCTTAGGTGAGTGGACAAGCCCTTTCTCTCCTGCGCCTCAGGCTCTTATAGTCATCGGAGGAGAAAGGAATGGCTCCACAGGCACCATACGAGGAGCCTCACATGGACAGAGAGAAAGGGACAGAAGGATGGAGGGCACTGGGGGCAGGTGGAGGGATCTGGCCAATGGAGTCAGCACCCACTTCCAGGATGGGCCATGAGGACAGCAGAGCACAAGGATCAGAGCAGGTGCCCAATGGAGAAAGAGACAAGCCCTGAAGGCAAGGGCAATAGAAGAGCCTCAGCTCGGAGATGGGGACCTTAGGGGACAAGAAGAGTATCTGAATGGGAAACTCGGAGGAGCCTACAAGAACAAAATGGGAAGTGGACCTTCCTCCAGAGTTCACAGCCAAGCTGAGAAGACAAGTTCCTCAGCTATAACAGCCACAACCCAGAACAAGAGAAGATGGCCTTGATTAGCATCAAGGGTAGAGAAATCGTGGTCCACCCAAGAAGCCTCACCTCCCCTCTCCAAACCTGTGTCTGGCTGCGAAAGGAGGACACTGAACTCATCACCTCCAAGCCCTCCCCCATCACTCCCTTGTCTCCAAGTTGGACCTCAAAGAAGAGTGATGTTAGCTGGCCACAGTGGGCTGGGGAAGCCCACCCTGAGAAACTGGCTCCAGAGGGGAAAAGTAGTCTTTTTAGCAGACAAACAAGCCTGTTTCTGGCTTCTTGGCACATTTGGGGGTGGAGGGAATGCGAATCCTTTTTCTGAAGCCCTTTAACCTCCGAGGAGTTAGTTCCAGCAGGCACAAGGGAACATGTGGCCCACAACCCTCATCTGACAGCAGATTCCACCCCTAGGGCGGGAGCTTTTGCTGTGTCATGCTGCCCAGAGAGGGCTTCACTGTCAGGGAGACTCCAGCCTGTTGTGTCCAGAGTCGGTGTCCCAGGGGGACAATCTGGATAACAACCAGTCAGCTCACCTGGCAGGGTTTCAGTTCCTTACCTAGACTAGCTCGAAGGACTAAGGTGGTAAGAATTACAAGAAACTGGCGGTGTGTTAGAAGGCGCACTGTGCAGCCCCACACAAAAGACAGGGGCGTCCTTGTCACAGTGCTATTTACTGTTTATTCTCACCACTGCAGCTTGCCTGCTAGGGCTTCCAGGGAAGAAAGCTGGGCCGGCTTCCTGCTGGAGTGGGAGTGAGTGGGCAGATGGACAAGGAGCTTGGCTGGGTCCCAGGAGGACCCGAAGCTGGGCCAGTCCACACGGGCACTGTGGGGAGGCTCAGGAAGAGCCAGGGGGCCGTGGGCAGAACACACCTGGAACTCAGGCCTTGGAGGCCGGAACCCAACCCTGTGTTTCATAAATAGGGAAAATGAGGGCAGAGAAGACTGGGGTGACCTAGTGTCACACTTGCAAGGCAATCTCAGCAAAGCAATCACACTGCCGCGAAAGCTCCCGCCATGGAACAGAACTGCAGCTTAAGAGACTCACAGAATCCTAAGACAGCCTTAGACTCACAGAAACAGAACTCCCTATCTCAGGAGGATCTCAGAATCTTAACACTCATGCTCTAAAAGAACTCAGACCCCTTCAGTTGAAATTTAGCTCTGCGGAGTCACTGAATCTACCCACTGTGAAATCACACAGGATCTGGGACTCTCCTCAGCAAAACGGAACCCTAGGAACTCTGAGTCACAGGATCAAATCCAGGTGCCAGAAGCAGCAGAGGCCGCCCCCTCCCCACCTGCCAGTGTAGGAATCCTGTTCCCACCGTGGACATATGGCCACTCCGCCCGCCTGGATGCTCTCCGTGACAGGACCTCAGTCAGCTGTGCCTGCTGGAGGCTGGACACGTTCCCTCCTGAACAGGGAGGGAAATAAGTTCGCAGCAGGAGATCCTCACTTTGTACAAATGGATTTTTCACCCCTCCTTGTTCTTTGGCTCTGGTCGGAAAGATTCCCAGGGAAGTGGAAAGGAGCCAAGAGCTGCCACGAGGTGACTTTAACCAGCAGACAGGCTGGTAATAGGTTTCGGTGGGAAAAGGAAAGGAGAGGGGCGATTAATTCCAACTTGCTATGCGATAAAGGAAATTAAGGCATAATACGGAGGAGGCAGCAGCTCTATTAACCTGTGTGGAATACCAATTACTTCAGCCTTCTTGAAATTGCTAGAAATAAAGAGAAAACCCCAAAAGAGAATGTGATTGTGGACCAGGACTCATCTGGATTAGGCTGTTTGTTTGCCCTGGCACCCTAATGATGGGAATGAGGGAAAATTCCCTGTTTCCTAGGAGACAGCTATGCCCAAGTGGGGGAGGAAAGGCAGGCCCACGTGCAGCCACTAGACCGACAGCAGATGCACAAGGCACAGGGTGTCCTCAAGCCCACTTCAAGAGGAGCCCCTTGGCCAGCACCCTCCTGAGCCTACCCTTAGATACCTTTCATGGTAGAGCACCTAGGAGGCTTTGCTTCTGCCAGCTCCTGTCCTCACAGATAGGTCCTATGCCTCTGCTGTGGGGGGCCAGTGAATCCAACAGGGTCCTATTGTGTGCCAGTCACCTTTGCAGGGAGCTGGTCCTGTGAGGCTGAGATACCTTCCCCCCATCTGAGGCTACAACAGGCAAGGGGCACAGGCAGAGTTAATAGCCACAGGCCACAGCACAGTGCCTCCAGCCCCCTGGCAAGCCCACATTTCCCACATGCATCCTGACCCACACTCAGAGTCCCTCCCGCAGAACTGCCCAACAGCCTGGGGTCCTGAGCCACAGGGTTCCCCTGGCAGAGGTCCCAACACAGCACGCTGAGACCGCCTACGCTGAGTGCTGCCTGCCACCCCGGGGTAATTCCACCCACCCTGCTTTTCCTTCAGATGAACACTTCCCCCCAGCACCAAGGTCTGGAAAGAGTCTAGTTGGCTGCCTGCTATGGCCTTCCTTCTGCTGGGGGAGGGGGAGAGTAGGTTACCTCTACCAGCGCTCAAATCCTGGTTTTGTACTCAAATACTTGGCCTCTCTGAGCCTGTGTTTTCCTCCTCTGAAAAATCTTTACTGCAGGGTAGTTCACTGTGAGATCAAATTAACCTCAGTGCCCCACACAGGGCAGAAAATACTCAGTGATGGAAGTTCCTCCTCTGGGTCCTCAGCTACAGTGGCAGTGACTCCTGGCCACAGGCTCTGTTTACAGAGGGCCTCCAAGCAGTTCTTATTACAGTTTTTAAAGGGTGCCTGCTCTCTGCTGTCCTGGGTCACCTGCTTCTTCTCTGACTTATTTTCTCCATGCACAAAGACAAAGGGAGAGAAACGCTGAGGTGGGTGGAACTTTCACCAGGCAGTCAGTTGGACTTCCGGCGCAGGTGGCTTTGGAAGCAGTTGCCCCAGCTAATCCTACAAGGGTTACAGCCCTGAGTGGAGCAGAGCAAGACCGGCCCTCAGGGGTGCACAAGCAGCAGGTGGAAGTCTGGCCACCTACCTTCCCTGCTGCCTCTGTCCTGACCCACATGGGTCTCTGCTGCACCCCACAGAGAACACCCCGCAGCCCCCCAATGGCCCTTCCTCCAACCACATGCAAAGTCCCAGCCAGGCAAGCATGTGGGGAGGAGGAGGACTGGAAGGTGCCAGCCACCTACTTTGGGGTGAATGGTGTACCTGCTCAAGGCCAAAGCCACACTTGCCAGGAGGCCGGGGTACCTGACAAGCACGCTGTCCTCATTATTTAGGAGTTGAGAGCGGAGGGCTCCCTGCCTCTGTCCTACTGGGAAGCCTCCCATGACCCACCACAGCATTGAGACTTGCTTCAGTCCACAGCCTCGTCACCTTGTGTTTCAGTCACTTAGCTTTCTTCCCTGCCAGACCGGCAGCACGTCTGGAGGCAGGTGCCATGGGGACGCTTTGGAACATACAGATGGACAGATGAATGAATATAATCTTGAGGCTTAGATCTTTTAATCTACACAAAATTCACAGCCAGATAGTCAAACTATACTACCACCTGGAATTCTGCAAACCCAGTTCAACAGTAACCACTAAAACACTACTTTAAAATCCTCTGTTCATGCATAATGACTTGTGGCTTTAGTGCATTCCAAGCTCTCTCCTGTTAGATGGCATTCCACATCCTTCTCTCACGGTATACAAGCCCCCTCTTGTATCCCCTTTCTCCCTTTCCTGAGACAGTGGTATAATTCTAAGGAGAACAGGCAGGAGGCCTGGGTCCCGGTTTTAGCTTTATCCTGGGCTGCTGTGTGGCCTTCAGCAAGCCACTTGCCCTCTCTGGGCCTTAGTTTCACCACCTGTTGGAGGGGGGAGTGCTTCCCACTGCCCTGAGTGTGTTCTGCTCTAGTCCATTGCTATACGTGTGGGGCTGACGCTGGAGGATGGTGCCAGCACCCCGACAGGTAGCTCTGGGCAATGGGTCAGGTCCAGTCTACAAGACAACTCTGAAAACATGTGGACTTCGTCATTCTGCGTAGGGTCCTCATCTGTCCACTTCACCTCGGCTTGTAGTTCGCAAAGCCCTTTGCGTATCCCTCTTCACTGAGCCCTTACAACTACCCTGCAAGATTCAGAGAGGGATGGGATGGGCCCATGTCACACAGCAAGCCAGTGGACCATTCCCGTCTCCTTTAGGAGTGGAAAGAACACAGATGTCTCAATGAGAATTCCGAACTTGCCCCCTAGGCAGCCCTGAGAAATCTGGGTGGGGGGTGGCAGCATTTGGGAAACTTACCGAGCCACCAGGAAAATCTAGAGTATCGTAATGCAAAGGCATGAAGGGCCAGGGCAGCTACCCCCCGGAGCAGCAAGAGCCCCACAACAGGCCTTCTGCGCACAGTCTCTGTGCTTGGGCAGGCCAGAGTTTGAGCATCTATCAAATGAGACCCCACCAAAGGCAAGCTGTGAACTGGTCAAACCCAACCCGGCTCACTTTCTGCCCAGTCCATCTGTGACCACCACCTCGGCCAGCAGGGCTGAGAAGACCCCCTCCCCTGCACACAGAGCTGCCCAAGAGTCAGGCCTGGGCACACTGCACAAACACAGCAGTGCATGCAGACCGTCAGGCACCTGCACACAGCACATACGCATGCTCAGAGACACACACACATTCAGATGTGCACTTCACACTGAACACACTCACACACACACGTCATGCTGTGTACATGCCAAAGCACTTGGGCCACATACTCACAATGTGCACAGGTGGCTTCGTAAGATGCTCACACACCACAGAAAAATATGCATTGAGTTATTTCCCTGCCTCTTCTGTGGCAGCCAGATGGTAGGATTCTCCCACAGGGCTACTATTTAATGCTCTAATTAATTTTTAAAAATTCTAGGTACCCAAAGCCTGGGTTTGTTCCAAACATACTATGCATGGCCTAGTCTGAGGCCGAAGAGGACTGTGGGGCTTAGGGGGAGGGGAAAGCACTGCAGCCAGGGGAGCCCCCCATCATGGGCAGGTACCTCGCCTAGCAAGAGGGAAGGGGCCAACGACAATCTGCCCAGAATGTGGGCCTGCTCTGGCTCCAAGGATGCTCCTAGGATGGGGATGGGGAAAGAGGCCCTCTCCGGCATCCTTGCCTGGAACATGTGATCCTGCCTGCATACCTCAGGAGACAAGGCAGAGCTGCAGGACTGGGCGAGGCCTGCCTTGCTCCGGCCCTCACCCCATCTGGGCATCTCCAGCAGGGCAGGCTGCTTGGGGTGAGTGAATCAAAGTGCACCCTTGCCCTATCTCCCAGCGGCCATCCCATGGTCAGGCATGAGGGTCTCAGGCACCCAGGCCTTTCTTTTGCCTCTCCTGACGAGGTCTTTGCTGCTGAGTGTTTGGGAAAACACAGCAATAAACCACCGTCTCGCTTATGACTAATTCGCTGTCAGGAGCTCAGTGTAAGCAGAGGGCGAATTAACAAGGCTTAATTAACATTAATGTTGTGACAGATCTCACCGGAATTGGGGACTCCCCCATCCTACACCCAAGGCCTGGCCTGTGCTTGCCTGCTTGTGACGAGGTGAGAGACTGAGGTGGCTGTCATCAGCATCCCAGGGCCTCTCCCCCCAGATGAGGAGCAATTTGGAGCAAGTCCATTTCCAAAGTTTCCCTTGGACCCTTCCCTGATGCAGTGCTTGACAAACAGCCTTGGGCAGTCAGAGACCAAAAGTGCATCCCACCGCCAACTCTCCTGTACCACGTGACCTTGGGTGAGTCTCCCATGGTCTCGGTTCCTTGACATCCCTCTCAGCAAAGGGACAGGGCAGGTCACCTCCACAGTGTTGTTAAAAGATCATGGGGTCATGAATGGAGAACTGAGGTGCTCAAATACCTTGGTCCCCCACATGCTGAGTGTCAGAGTGGAGGCCACAAGCTGTGCCCTCATCTTGTTTAATACCTAGTCAGTAATGCTTTAAGGCCGGGACTGCATTATCCCTGCTGCGTAGACAGGGAAACTAGAGCACTGAGAGAGAGGTGATAGGTGTCTGACCTTGGGTGAGTAGGTCACACCCTTAGATGATCATTGCACTCTGTGCAAGGGTGAAGAGACGCTGTTTGGCAAGAGCTCTCCAAAGCAGTCAAAGAGCCAACATCAGGCACAGAACCCGACAATATTATCTGTGAAATGAACCTGTGGATGCTGGAGAAAGGGGAGAAGCAGGGATCCGTGCACTAGAGAGTTCCGTGGCTGGCTGTCAACCACTAAGTCTGGATAAGCTGACTCCACCTCCTACCCAGCTCACCTTGCTGGTGTCCGGCCCTGGGGAGAGACACGTGGAGGAAGCACTCACTCCCTGTACCCCAGGACTGACACTCTGCCAGGCCCTCCCGGCTTCCCCTGGGGCACCGGGCTGGCCCAGGCACAGGGCATACACACAATGACTTATCACTAATGACTGCCATATTAATATTAATGGCAAGAAGGCGATTCTAGACAGAACCAACTTTAGCAACAGCAGGAAGGAGGCCCAGCCCCAGCCACCTAGTCCAGCACTTCCTCAGAGGAGACAGCAGCCTCCGGGCACAGTTTAAGGGCCCTGGGCTCTAACCTTGAGCACACCCTGTCCTCCAGGGAGGCTCCAGGCCCAGGTATGGTAGCAGCTACAGTCCTGTTGCCAAGGGCCTGCCTGGGAAGAGTGTGGGGAGGATGGAAGAGATGGTCTGGGCAGGGGCAGATTCCACCTCTAGAAAGGCCCTGAGCGCCTCTCTCAGGCAAGCACGTCCTGTCCAGTTTAAGCACCCCAACCCTGCCACAGCCCCCTCAAGGCCTCCCCATCCCAACCCACCCAGCCCTGGCTCCCCATGTGACCTGGAGGAAGTCACTTCTTACCTTCTACCTCACTATTCTCCAAGTAAAGCCGGGGATTCAACAGCGCCTGCCTCGCAGGCCCAAGGACTGAGAAGAATGGGGCTCAGTGCTGGATGCTTGTGATCACTGAGAACCCAGAGACTGGCTCGATGGACACCCCATCATGTCAGGGGCCACCGAGGAGCTGGGCAGGCTTTAAGTATCTCTGGTTTCTACAGGGCTGCCCTGCAGCAAGACCAGCCAGGGGACTTGTGGCAGGCCTGGGACCCACAGGGCTTTTCTGGACAGACAGAACTTTCTCCCAGAAATGTTAGAGAGAACTTCCTTATGAGAAGTGGGGTTCCATTCAGGAGGTGGGCACACAGGGCATCCCACCACTCACTCAGGAGCCCTGCGGGCGCCTCCATTGTGCTGGGATGTGGGGGGCTGCCAGAGACAGTGCAACAGCCAGGCCCACCTGGAGAAACCCATGCTCTGACAACATTAGAGACACCCAGGGTACCAAGGCAGCCCCTGTCAGGCCTGCCCACCCCAACAGGTGAGTCAGAGCCTGCAGAGATAAAGGGGCTCTTTGCTGGGAAAGGGGTGTGGACAAGCCTCAGGCAGCTTGCTAAGGGGTTGAGCTCTGGCCCCACAGACATCCTGCTCCAAGCCATACCCCTGCGAACCTAAGGGCCGCCCTGACCTTGGGCCCTCCCTACCCAGGCCCACCTTGACCGCAAATCAGCACGGGTCCAGAGCCCTGCCCACTAGGGATGTGGCCTTGGAGGGGGTGCCTTCAGGGAGCAGGGTATGGACTGTGGCTGTCTTGCCTGGATGGGGCAAGGGCACAGCCAGCCCCAGGCAGGTGGCAGACTCACCCCTGCCCACTCTGCCCTCCAGCATGTCCACACACACCCTCCCAACAGTTCCTGGGGAGCGGGCTCCAAGGAGGCCCAGGGGCCAGACCACCAGCTGCTTCCCCTCCCCACACAAACTCTGGCCACAAAGCCTCCTCCCCCAGCTCTGCCCGCCTGCGGTGACAGCCTCTTGGCACCAGCTCTCCCCTTGCCTCCATCTGTCAGGAATCAGTGCAGACAGACTGTGAGAACCACAAGAGGAAGTAGCAAGGTTGCTTGGACCCTTCCCCTCCCCCTACCTCCCTAGTGCTCTCCCCTCCCCCATGCACACCAGCTTCCCTCCCCCTGCCGTCTCTCTCCCTCCCCTTCCATCTGTCTCCATCATTTCCTACTGATGAAGACATTGACAGAGTGGGCATGTGGAGGGGGAGAGGCCGACCAGCCAGCCAGCACCCCAGTTAGAACCACAATCACAACACAGCCACCCATCTGTCTTCCCTTCTCTCCAGCCAGCCTGTCAGTGCCAGTGGAGTTCAGGGCTCAGCGTCTCCATCTGTACAATGGGCATAGTGATCCCTACTGGCCCACTTCCAAAGGACTACCAGAAGCCTGGAAACAACAGGTGGAAAGGGTTTTTCTCTCCGGAGAACACATTTCAGACAAATAGCCGGTTCTCCAGCGTCTTCCTATTTATAGAGGGAACAAGGACCTCTTGGGAACAGTGGGGCCAGATGGGCCCCGGCAGATGTGTGTGGATGGCAGCAGGAAGCCAGGCAGCCCCATCACTGTGACAACTCTCACTGTACCTGAGGGAGGTGAGCAGGGCGGGGCTGGGAACGAGGCCACAGAGGACAGTCACCCAGCTGTGTTGGGGAGATTCTGCCGTGGCAGCCAGGCCTCCTGCCTCCCTGCAGGGAATCCAGGACACTCAGCCACCTCTCTTCCAGACCTCCAGGAAGCTGCATTTCTCCCTTGCATTGTCCCAAAATGTGGGGAAGAAACTAGAATGTTCTGTTTTCAAATGAGCTAGCACTTAATCAGTTAGCAATAGATCCACTAGTAATGGGGAAGCACTGCTACAGACCTGGGGGCAGGGGCCGGGCCCAGTCGCTGAAAGTGTCCCTTCTCTTCTGAAGGCTTCCTGAGACTGGGATTCAGAGTTTGGGAATTGGAACAGTTCTGATAGACCAGGACATTTCCCAGTGCAGGGTAAACACTGAGCCACCTGAGCAGGTGGGCATCTCCACTGGAAACCAGCAAAGCCCCTGATTGCCCACCCTGTGAGGGGTGGCCCAGGGCTCCAGAGGCCTCCAGAGGCCCAGGACAGAGGAAGCTCTGGTCCTGCTGTGGCCTCGAGTGTGACCCTAGCTGCATGGGAATGTACCCAAGGTGACAGGGAGGGGTCTCAGGTCCTCCGCCAGCCCCCTCGAAAGCTCAGAGGTCAACACTGACTTAGGGGAGCAGGACCTGCATTACCATCTGGAGCTCCTGCCCTGCACGTGGCACAAAGTGAACACTCAGCAAAGGCTGGACGACAAGTTTCCAGGCCACACAGCACTTCCCAGGGACACACAGAAATACCACGCCAGGCACAGCAGCCAGGGAGCTGGTACACAGCACATGGTGCAGGGCACTGGGCAGGCACAAGTCTAGCGGTATCTTCCACCCCGCCCGGCCCCACCCCCTAAGCTTTGTGGTCTGCATCCTGACCCACAGATGCTTAATCAGGCCATCAGAGTGCCTAGTGACAGGGAAAGACAAGAAATGGAAGGGAACGGGGCAGGGGAGCCCAGGAGGCTCTGACCCAAGGAGGCTGGGGAGGGGCCCTGGGAACAGTGGCTCAAGTGGGGGCGGAGTGGGGGGGACCTTCCAGGCCAAGGAACAATGGCATAGACAGCAGGAGAGCACACCAAGCTTCCTTTTGAGAGTACAGCCAGAACACAGTCCCGGGGCTGGGGGCAGTGAAGGGTGGGACCTGTAGAGGAAATAGGTCATGCAGAACTCTGAATGCCAATTAGGAAGACTGGGCCCTAAGAGGGTAGGTATCACTACAGACTGGAAGGCACATAGCAGGCAGAGGATGGTAAGCAGGGCAACTTGTCGTAGGGGGAGAACCTGAGGACTTGGGGACCATGACAGGTAAGGGCTCGGAGAGAGCAAGAGAGGTTCTGACAAAGGTCAGGCTGTACCTATGTACAGAAGGGTCCAAGAAGGCAGAGGTGCCTGGCCACAGGTCAGTACAGATCCAGGCACTGCTGTCCTGCAACCCAGGAGGCCACGGTATAAGGATGTCACCTTCACCTCCCAGCACAGGACATCCATCCCTGCTGCCTACTTCCCAAAGCCTGGGAGGTCAGTCACAGTGACAAGACAGAGGCTCCCACAGGCCTCACACTGGGAGCCTCAGAGAAGCAATGGCCCTGTGACATGGGCTCTACCGGAGCCCACAGCACACAGCACACATCGGCTGTCACAGGCTGAGCCTCCCTGGACCAGGAGCTGTGGCAGCAACACAGAAGAGAAGGGACACGGGGCAGGCTCAGGGATAGGGTGGGGGGTGTGCTTGTAAGCAGAGGCCCCAGGAACACAGATGGGATCCAGGAGGGCCGGAGAGCTGTGAGAGGAAGATTGGGATTGAGAGAAGAACAGATTTCTACTAGGAAGCACTGTCTAGGTACAGAGCAGGCAGTCGGTCACCCTACCCCATCCCAGGGCTGCTGGGATTCCTGCGCTGGGAGGTACGGGCAGGAGGCTTGATCAAACCAGGATGCAGCCCCAGGCCAAGAGCTGCAGCCCGCTCACTTGCCCACTCAGCACATGTTCACTGGGGCCTGCTCTGTGCCAGGCCAGGGACCAGGGCATCAGGGCCGAGGTGGGGGTGTGTGGCAGGACCAGAGCCACCCCTGAGCAGTGCATGGCACACAGCAGGGGACAGACGGTAGAGCCAAGTCTGTCCCTTCACCCCTGGCTTCCCCTACTCCATGTCACAGGTCTGTTTCCTGCACTCTAAAGGGCCACATGCCCTTACCTGTGTGGTATATTTAGGGGTTAGAGCTGGACACAAGCCAAGCTCCTTACACGCCCCATACCTCCCAGAGGTCCCTGAGGCCCTGGGCTCATTTCCTAACAAGGTCCCTGGAAGGACACTCCCTCATGAAACTGGGCCAATAAGTTCCAGTCTGGAGCCACAGGAGAGAAGAGGGAGTAAAGGCACCTGTCAGGAGGCTCCCCCACCCCAACTAGCAGTAAAGTAGCTCACCACAGATGGGGTCCCTGAAGGACGAACGGGACAATGGGGTTCAGGGGGTTCCAGGCCAGACAGTCTTGCATTGGGCATTAGCCATGTGCTAGGCACCACTCTTAGTGCTTCCCATAGGCCTGGGGTCACCTGGAGGGCCAGGTATTGATGAGGCAGATGCTCAGAGGTGAGGAAGCTTGGTAGGGGGCCCTGGGAATTTCACATGTATGGCTCCCAACTGCATCAGACAAGGGTGTGGAGTCAGGCCTAGAAAGGAACTGGACTGAACGGATCCAGCCTCTGTTCCCAGAATGGAGATCCCAGCACGGAATCTGCAAAGGTGGGAGCTACCACCAAAGGTATCTGGGGAGACCAAGTGGCAAAAAGACCAAGGGCTCAAGCGACACAGCTGCCTGGGTTTTCCATGGTGCAGGGAGAAGTCCTGGCTCAGTGGGACTCCTACACTGCAGGGAGATGAAGTTCTGGTACTCTCCACAAGGCACAGGTCACTCATTCCCACACTGTAAAGAGCAGGAGCCCAGGGTGCAGGCTCAAGGGACTCACCCTAGATCTCCCAACTAGGAAGTGGCAGGGCTGCTGACACTGGAAAGTCCCCCCTGACTCCGCACCTCTTGGTCCCTACAGAGAAGCAGGCAGGAGTGGCAGGGAGAGAAGAGGAGGGAGGGAGACAAAGGAGCTTCACACAGGCTGCCAGTATAAAGTCTGCTCTGCCTGGCTCACAGGTATTAAAAAATCACCCAGAGCTCTGCAAAAATAAACAAGCAGAAAAGAGAAAAAACAAACCCAAAACAATAACAAAAAATCCCATTTAACCGTAGGTTCTGCCAATAGTAAGTTCTGGCTTTGCACACACAGTGTAGGCCATGTGCCTTGTGTGAGGGGTTACCGTCAGGGCCTCTGGGGTCTGGTGGGGTCAGAGTTCACAGCTTCCCCGCTGCTTCCCACCTTGGGGCTCCGGGAACAGGAGGCAGCTCCTCAGCGCCCCCACACAGGGGTCTGGCCATGGCAGACTCCAACTACCAGGAAGGCCTCTGCTCTCAGAGAAAAGCTAAAGAACCCTAGGCAACTAGGGCTGGAGATACCTCCCTCCCAGTGAGTAGAGACCTCAAGAGGAGCATTGAATGGCAAACAGCCGATGGGTAAGGTGAGGTGAGGTGAGGCAAGGTGGGCGCAAGGCGGGCCCTGGCCCTTAGGCCACAGCTGTTCATAACCACCTCAGTCCTCAGGGTGGGGGCTTGACAGGCTACAGACCAGGGCCTAAGGCAGGGAGGTTGTCATGGGAGGGGGCAGGCTGAGAACAGACACTGCTGGCACCTCTCCAGCCACATATAATTCCCCATCGCAACAGTGAGGGACGAGGGGTGGTGTCTGGCTTGGTTTGGGCCACTTCTGTGGGTATGGGAAGAATGTCACCTTGGGCCCATGGCCTCTGAGTATCCAGAACAGTCACTTCCCCCCTTGGGCACATTCCCTCCCCCCAAGCACACATCCACACACAAGTACGTGTGCCCATGCCTGGGGCTGAGAAGGGGCTCTGAGGGTGATGGGCAGCAGATGGCCACTCAGGGTCCAGGAAGTACAGCAAGAATGACCTGGAACCAAGCCATCAGGAAAGCCCACTCTGGCCGCTAGCACTCAGTCAAGCAGCTGAACCTGGCCTAATAAGGGCTCCCTGCCTCTCATCCACTGTCCTGTCTCTAATGTCAACTGTCAACCTGGACCCACTGGTGACTCAAGCCCTTGGTGGGTAACAAATGCCAGACCCGGCTGGCTAACCAGCTCCCAGGGCCACCAAGGAAGCAGCTGTCCTTGGGTCCCCACTGTCCACAGGAACAGGATGAGATGGTTCCTACACCCCCTCCAACCAGAGACCTTGCTGCTGGCCCAGGCCTCCCCACTGGCCAGCTGACCTATAACCATCTTGCCTGCTGTGATTTCAGCAGCTGCCCTCTGATTGTGTCCTTGGAGAAGCAGGAGGAAAGCAGCTGACGGTTTGCTTAGCCACTCCCTGTGCAGGGATCAGGCTCAGGAAAGGGAGTAGCAGGCCTGGGCTCTGGGCCCCCAGCCTGTGTAACTCCACGATGTGGGTTGTCATCTCTGCTCCAAATGGCCTGTGGGTCTGCTGGACCTCACTCCATTTTTCTCCATCATTGCACAGTGTCCAATCCAATCATGAGCACAAGAAGAAAGTGGAAATGCAAGTGATGCAAGCAACCTGGATCTCAGGCTCAGCTCTGGAAGTAGACCCTAAGAAGACCAATTGCTCTTTTTACTTACCCAGAATCCAGCCCTCCAGGACAGCTACACTCCCCCAGCCCTCCGCAGGTAGCATGGGAAGCCTAGGGCACAGGTCTCCCAGCCTCAGGCAAAGACAAGCCAGCCCCAGCCCTGAGGCCAGCTCTAAGCAGAAGAATTCTGCTCAAGGTTATCCCCAGTGGTGGTAGAGTGGGAACCAATGAGTGAAAGAGAAATAAAGTTCAGACAAGAGAAGCCAACTGCCCAGGGTCCCAGAGCAAGTTAGGGCAGAGACAGAATAATCTCTGCAAGTGGATGGAGGATATAGAGCCTGTCATTATGTTGAAAAGAATGAAGGAACAGTTTTGTTCTTTTTGGGTTTTCTAAATGGGTGAGAAGTCCTTGGGCGCAAAACATAGTTGCCCTTTCTCCCTGCTTTGCTTTGAGAGGCTTAGATATGGTTACTTTGCCTTGTGGGGCTGGGTCAAGATGATTCTGGGCTCAGCAAAAGTAGAGGTCCTTCGGGCTGGCCCCTTGTTGGGAAGGGGGTCATGGGGAAATGCAGGATGTTGCTGAGGTGGAAAAAAATATCTCTAGAGAGTAATGATGAACATACACCTGCTCAGTGATTCCTTTCTTAAGAACTTACCTTTAAGAAAAATCAGACAAACGTGCAAAGATGCAGCATAGGATGCCCACCCCGGCTTTGTATGGAGTGGGGGGAAAAGGAGGCAACTCAACATACATCTATCAATAGGAGAGTGTGTCATCAAATTACGGGCAATTCAGACAGTGGAACAACCCTGAGCCCCTAAAACAGAGGTCTGAATTGACTGCTACTGACATGGAAAGCATGAAGGACATGAGAAAATAATCAGAGTAACACCTTATTTTTGTTTTAAAAAATGCATGTGTTCATGAGTATCAGCAACTAACGCACGAAGAGAAATGTCTGGAAGGGTAAGCTGCTTATGTAGTGGTATCACCAAGGGGGACTACTGCCTTCCTATTTTTGCTTTCTTTATTATTTGTGTTTTTTACTACAAGTACAAAATTACTTCCACATAACTGGGGGGGGGTTACTTCCATGAGGGGAAAAAAAAAAAATAGAATCAACTGAAGTGTGTTTCAGTTCCAGAATGACCAAAAATCCTGTGACTTCACCAGCCTCAAGTTCATCACAAGGGAAACAGGAGTGCTCACAGCCCCCTGCACCACCTGCCTTCGATCCACATCCCTGGGAGGTGCACACACTCAAAGACTGCGCCATGTGGGACAAGCTAGTCTCCAGAGTCTCTGACAGTCTCCAGAATAGCAGCCGTGAAGACCCTTGTGGCACCTCAAGGCCAGTGTCTAGGGGAGAATGGTGACCATCGGGGAGGCCCAGACTGGCATTCCCGGACAGCCTTCGGGCTGTCTGTCCTACCACATTCCATGTCCCACAAAGCAGGTGTGTGGAAGCAGGGAAGAATCCCTGGGACAGGTGACTGGTGTCATCTGAGGACACTTGAAGGGCTTGACTGTACCAGGTTCTACACCCCTAAAGTAACCAAGCCCCATCCGTGATACAGGGGTCCAACAGGGAGCTGCGGGTGCAGAGCTTGGTCAGGAAGACCCAAAGGCCTTCCACCAGCTCCACTCCAGCTTCAAAGATGGAGACACATAGCGACTTGTGAGAAGAGCCGGGGTCACTCACAGGGTACTGCTCTAGGGCTCCCCAGGGGCCAGGCCTGTCAGGAAGAAGCTGCTCACCAACTGGCCGGGACTGGCACCTTGTGTGCCTGGGAAGGGAGGGAGCCTCACAAACACCCATGACTGTGTCTCCTCCTTTCACCTGTGCCTGACTTTGTAGCCGATCAGGTGTAGCCTAGTCCTGCCACGCGAGAGTCAGGCCAGGCAGAACAAATGACTTCAGCTCTCAGTTCCTTCCTCTGTGCTTCCAGGCACTGGCTGAAGGTCACTGTGCAGAGAGCCCCGGAGACGTGCACACTCTGGAACTCTCACCGTATCCACTCTGCTGTCTTGTTTGACTTCCTGCCAGCCAGGGACTGCAGGCAGGGCCCAGCCAGGGCAGTAATGAGCCGCGCACTGAGAAGCCTAGGCTAAAGCAGGCAGCAAGGCCGGTGTGACTGCAGACTCAGGTAAACAGGCAGCAACACTCCCCGGGATCACCTGTACCTCAGTTTCCCTATCTGTGTAGAACGGCCCACAGAAGCCTTTGGAAACTTTGGAGCATGGTACCTACCTCTGGGAGGCTGGTAAAGAGAACCTTACACTGGGGCTTTGTGGGGTCTCTGGAGGAGAGGATCCCTCCCCAGCCCCACTCCCCAAGTGAGAAACCTGGAACCAATATGGTAGTCACTCCTACCTCCTCCACATGCTCAGAGCCCAAGGCAGCTCTGAAAGGACAGCTCCAGGCTGAGGTGAGGGCTAAGCAGGTAAGGTATATTATCAGTACTTCCCTCCAGGGAGCCAGTGGAGTTGGAGACCCTGGTACCCAAGGCAAGGCTCAGAGTGAAGAAGAACCCCAGGCTGAGAAAAGGGAGCACAGGGCCAGCGGGCGGGGTCAGGAAGGGCTCCCAGGGGAGGTAGCATGGTACCAGGCATTCAGAGACTGAGGGGCTGGCGCTGTATTTTAGCACAGATGTTACCAGGGCTGTGTAGGGCTGGGGCCCTAAGGTGCAGCTGGAAGAAGGCCTGGGCATGACTGCTAACCTTGGGCCCATGAGAGCATTCGTCTGGTTACGCCTCTCGAGAGGCACCTGCTCCATCACCCTCTGGGACCAAACTCTGCTGGGCTCCCTCTCTGGCTTCACCTGCTACCAGCATTTCCCCAAGGAGGAAAAGCTGTCAAGTCACCCACCGACAGACAACTGGGAAAGAAGCAGGCAACCAGCCCTGTGCCGATTGCAGCACAGACTCCTAGGAGGCCTAGGAAACCTAGGGGCTCACAGCAGCCTGGAAGGTGGGAAGGCTAGAGGGAAGGCCTCCACCAAATACTCCCCAGGCCTGCTGAGTCAGCCCTGGGAAGACCCAAGAAGCAAGGTAAGCTGGCAGAGTCACAGGAGATTACAGTTACCACCAGCAGAAAAGCAGCAAGAGGCCACACAGGCCCCGCCTTTTCTAGCCTCCAGGCTACTTGTTCATCGAGACCAACCAGGCCTGTCAGATTCACTTCTTCCCCAGCCCCTCCTCAGGCTACTTTTTGCTACCTCCACATCATCTGGGGCCAAGTGTGGCCTTAGGACCACCTCCAAGTGGCTGAGCAACCCACAGCTGGAGGCAAGCATCTCTTCTGGGAGCCTTCAGACAACAAGAGTCTAGAGTGACTTTATCCTTGGGGTACTTGGGAGTCCCAGCAGCACTTGGAATGGTAGAGTTGCCTGGTCAGATGAGGAAACTGAGATTCAGAGAAGAGCAGTGTTCTGTTAGATGACTCTGCTCAGGTAAGAGGGGAAGATGGACCTGGGTCAATGCAGACTGCAACACTGAGGAAGCTGCTGGCTGGCCCTGCCCAGCTGGTGGGCTCAGCCTCAGGAGACCTGGCCATGGCCATGGTACTAAATACAGGACGGAGAGGTAATAGGGTTGGGGACACAAGGGAACTCCAGCAGTCTGAACAAGGTGGAATTGAATGAACACAAACTTAGCTCATCTCTCTGCCTAGCCTTTGTCCCCAGAGCTGGGGGGATAAGGAGAGGAGGCCAAAACCTTATGATTTTATCTCAAGATGAGACACAGAGGTCTGTGGGAAGGGACCTGCCAAGGTCACCAGCTAGCCCAGACACCCTGGGTTCCATTGTGGTACACCTTTCCATTTCACTCAAAATTCACATGCCCTTGAGCCAACAACTTCCCCACTCTGTGCCCTTACAAACTGGGGACAATTCAGGAATCCCCCAGTCACCCATTCTATCCACTAGAGGAGTCCAGAGGCACATGCATGAGATCTCAGTACTACGCCTGGTCCATAGCAAGTGTTTTGGTTGTCACTATGGGAATAAAGCTCTGGCTAGAGACCAGATCTTTACCTTTACCCCCAGACATCAGGGAGCAACAACAGGAAACCAAGGCCTTGGAACCAGCCCACAGCCAGGAATCCCACCAGACTCTGGCTGGCACGGCCTAGGCTTCCTGTCCCTTCCTCTGCTTTGAAGGTCCTCTAAGCTGGGAACTGAAGCCCCACAAGCTTTTCCCTTCCCCATCCCACCAACTCCATCTGTGTGACCAGAGAGCAAGTTCCACTCACTGTGGATAAGCATCAAGACTGAGAAGGCCTCAGCTTGAGTTCCAGCTCCAACCTGGAAGAGCTGTGTGACTCTGGGGACTAAGTCACCCCAAGCCTCAGCACCCTCTGTAACACAGGTTTTTCCCTACCTATAACCAGTAAGTGCTGAGGTAATGACACCAGCTCCCATCCATCAAGACCCAGCTCCGTTCTCTTCTTTCTTGGCCTCCTCAACACAAAAACTCCATGCTGCCAGCCTCCATCGGCCTCTTGGTATTCAGGAGCTGCATTCTGACTCCTTTGGGAGCTAGAACTCATTTTGCCTCACACAGAAATTATTTATAAATTCCAGTCCCTATTCTGCAGCCCAGAGAGGTGCAGAGGAAGCAGTTCAAGGGCCCCTTGTAGGGTAAAGCACTGAGGGAGGGGGTCAGGTGCATGGCAGGGCAGGGGGGACACAACCTTCAGGGAGACAACGCCCTCAGTCGGGGCAGGTAGCCCTAACACACCCACCCAAAGCCTCATGGTGTTTCTTTAATTGCCTTCTGTGGCTGCTTAGGAGGCCATTTCTATAGTCCCTCAAGGTAGGGACACTGGTCCACTTCCTTGTCTTCAAATGTCCTATGTAATAAGCCAGGATGGAGCATCAAGGGCGGCTGCTCTGTCTGGCAGAGGAAAAAGTGAACTCAGCAAAGTCAGGTCTGGTGCAACATTAACACCATTTCTCCCAGAGCTTCTGCACTTTTGTTCACGAACTCTGTCTGTAATGCTATCCCAACCCTCTCAGAACCAAAGCAGCAGCCCAGGGTGACTACCACCACCCTCACCTCCCCAGTCCCACCTGGGGTCACCTAGCCACAGGCTACCTCACTCCTCTGTCCTGCCCAATGACTGCCTTATAAAATGAAAAAATGACAAGCTTAACATTTACAGTTCAGCCTTCCAGCTCCAAGATCCTTCCACAGCGCTCACTGCCTGAGAGGCAGGTGGTGCTCGTGAGCAAGGTGGCATGTGGGGATTCTGACCAAGTTCTATTCTCAGCTCTTTGAGTGGGCAAATCACGCAACCTCTGTAAGCCAGTGTCCTTATCTAGAAAGCAGGACAACAGGAAAAGCTTCTGCTCTAAACTTACAACCACCCTCACAAGACCTATGATAAAGAGCCACGGAGGAAAGAGCACAGAAGCACAGATTCTATCCCTGCTCGTCAGCACTTCCCTGCTACAGGGACCAGAGAAACAGCTCCCAGAGCTGAGACTCACTCTGAAATTTTCCTGGCCACAGCCACAGTCGTAATATCAAAGGCACTGGGAGACGATCCTAGTCACAGTTAGGCTCAGAACACTTGCTGGTGACAAGGACTTCAATTGAGGCTCCTACTTAACATCCCAGGAGCCACTGAGCAATCGACTTTACCCTCAGTGCCTTGGTCTTTGCTCTGTACAACATTGTCAAATGAAAGGAACTTAAATAAAATGAGTGCTTACCACAGTGCTGGGCAGTTAGTGGGCAGCAGGTGTGCCTCGTTACTTCCAATGACATTTTTAGAATTAGGCCTCAAGAGTCCAGTGAGTTTCCAGGGTTTTCAGTTATTAGCCCAAGTGATCAGGTGGGGAAACAAGCAGGGGCGATAGACATACTCAGGTCACTCTAACTAGTTACTCTGAGAGTGAACCAGCGAGGTTGACTGGCAGTTTTAAAAAAAACACCTCAAGGACTTAAAGGACAGCATGCCGAATGTCCTCTTCCCTTCTGCAGGGTGCATGTGCATGGTGCCCACCTGCTGCTTCCTCCCTCAGAACAGTGCTCCCAGGCCGGGTCTGTGCGTTCTCCAGGGTGAGGCCTGCAATTCTCCAAGAGCCGCTTTTCCTTTCCTCAACTACCAGCCTATCCCCCCACCCCTGCGCTGCAAAACTGCCTGCTAACAGGCTTCTAGTCTCACAGACACCCCAAACCCCTCTCACTCCAAGAAGGAACTTCAAAATCAATAATGTCAGTGCACACAAACACCTTGCTCTGCACAGGGAGCCATGGGGCCCCTTCCAGGAAAGATTCTTTCTCCTGCTCCCTCTTTCCTGGTAGTCCTGTGACTCATGCCCAGGCTGGGCTGGCAGACTAAGAAAGGTTTTCAGCGTGACTCGACAAAAAAGCGGCGCGCCTGCACCTACCACACGGAGGACCAAGTAGTGGTGCTTAAAAGGGCGAGCCCCTGGGATCTCCTCGAGGCTCAGGGCTCCGGAACACTACACACCCCAGGATTGGCAGCTCCGGCCACAGAGACCTATGGGGTGGTCCTTGCCCAGCCAATCAGGGGCCACGAGGAGCCCATTCATTCACACACACACCAAAAAAAAATCCGGAAAAGGAGCGTGGAAGTTTGGAACCCGCGCATGCCTCGTGGGGCCCAGTGGGTCGCCGCGGAGGGCCATGAGGCTGCAAAGTAGAAGAGTTCAGAGACTGCCGCGTCCCCGCCCCAGGTACCGGCCCGTCAGCCCCGCCTGGCGCGTCAGCAGCACACTGCCTTGGGCTCCGCCCCGGGCCCTCCAGGAAGGCGCTGGCCCTGCGGCTGCCGGGTAGCGGAAAGCGACCGCCCAAAAGAAGGTAGCTAGGTTGGAGCAGGTAGCCCACGTGGCTGGAGCCACGGTCACACACAGCCGGCGCCCCTCATTCCCGCACTAAACCACCCACCCCGGGCCCCAGCACCCCACTGGCTACTCACGGCAGTCATCCTCGTCGCTGTTGTCCGTGCAGTCGTCGTCTTCATCACACCTCCACACTAAGGGGATGCAGCGCTTGTTCCGACACTGGAACTGGTCTTTTTCACACTCCTTGACGGGCCCTGGGGGTGGGGGGCCCGTTAAAGAGTCGTGAGCTGGGTCAGCTAACATGAGCGCAGCTTCCCACCAGGCAGCCTGGAATCTTCTGGGGTGAAGGAAAGTGGGCGACGCCAGGTACCTTGGGCACTCTCGACCCAGAGGCAAGGTTGGATACGCTGGGCTTCTCGAGTAGCGGGCCGCTGGGTGGCACAGCGAGACCGGCTCACACGCCCGAAATACACCCTCCATTCAAACACACTCGGCCGCACACGCGGCCCGCAGCGACAAATCCACGCAGTCTCAGCTCACCGAGCCCCTCTCACGCGCGACACACGCACTGCGCGCACGAGCCCGTCCCCCTTGCTAGCAGTCACTGTGCCCGGCACGCAGGGGTCCGCAGAAATGCATTGTCAGGCGGGGACGCAGCTGGCCGCCGCGGCGGCGCGCGTGCCACTCAAGCCCCACCGGGGAGCACCCTGCAGTCCACCCGAACGCGTGAAGTGCGCGCCCCCCCGCGGAGTTCGCGGCCGCCGGGCCCCGCTGCGCCCATCCCTGGGGAGCGGGTCGCAGGGCTCTCAGCCCTGGCAGCGCGGGCGGGGAGGTCCAGGGCAAATACAGGGATAGGGGCCCCGAGGAGGCCGCCGCGACCCTCCCGCCGGCCTCCGGGCCGCGCTTTGTTGGCGGCGCGGAACCGGCCGAGCGACCCGCTGCACGCACCTTGGCCGCCGTGCGCCGAATCCGCCGCCGCCGCGAGATGCTGCAGCACCGGGAGGAGCAGGAGCAGCAGCGGCCCGAGCGCGCCCCGCTCCCGGCGGCTCATGGCGGGCCCGGGGCTCCGGCCGCCGCGCCCCGAGCCCCGCGCGCAGCCGCCGCCGCCGAGCCTCAGCCCGCCAAGCGCTCGCCGAGGCTCCGGGGCTCCCTCTGCCTTTGCCCCCGCCAACGCTGTCGCCGCTGCCGCCCGCCCAGGCGCCTCGGCTGCATTTCAAGCAGGTTCGGTGACGCTCAGCGCTGGGCGGGCTCAGGCTGGGCGCGCGGCCCCGGCCCTGGGCCGCCTCTCGCGCGCGCTCCCGCCCACCCTCCTGCCGCCGCCTCTGCCTCCGCCTCAGCCACACGCTCCTCCCGCTGCCGCCTCCCTAGCGTCCGTAGTCGCGTTCTCCCCCGGCAGGCGCTTCACAGACCCCGCGGCGGACCTCCAGAGGGCCGAGGCGCTGCAGACGCAGGGATAAGCCAAGCGACGCCCCTGTCGCTGCAGATAGCAAGTCCGGGGGAAGCAGCACGGGCTTCCTGGAGGAGGTGACGGGCCGATCTGAGGCAAATGTCTAGGAGAGCCAGGGAAGATGATGTGGTAGGGTGCACAGGCCTGCGCGGTATGTGCAGGAGACAATGGCTAGCTAGGGCGCCGAGACGTTCGCGATCAGCGAGAAGCTGAGGTGCGGGTCAGGATCCCTGCGCCAGTCATCGCCGGGGGACATGTAGCCGCTTTCTGTGCCCACATTAGACCCTCTGTGATATGGGCAGGGAGGTGAGGCGCACAGACTGTTCATTCACCCATACTCAGAACTTTGCACCCGCCAGGCCAGAGAGGCAGACAAATAGGCGACGTCCACCTGACTGATGGAGAAAGGTGAACTGTGTGGATCCGCAGAAGGAATGCGTCATCCGGCCGCTAGGGGTCGCTTACCCGGAGCCTCGGCCCGCCCGCGCCTCTGCACAGGAAGGCGTGCGATCTCTTCGGAGTTGCACTCCCACTCCCTCAGCTCCAAGTTGATGTGTAGGAGCAGAGGCAGGACTGGACTCAGGCCGCCTGTGCGTTGGCGCAAGCATAACCCTTCTTTAGAAGGTTTGGAAGCGTTGCGTGGGCCTCCAAATAACACCAGCTTGCAGGTGCCAAGGCTCACTGTTAGTCTACCCCTTCTCCCCTCTAGCACTTTCTCCCCAGGTGAAGGTGGGTGCTGTTCGCCCCAGGCCACCTGCAAACCACCCTATCTTAGCATACTCTGAGCCCCACGACTTTCTCCAAAGGGCGGCCCAGAAGACCCAGGGTGTTCTTGCCACTAGCCCTTCTATGTCTTGATCACTCTGTTGCTCCACAAGCACATTCTAGCGCTGCACCGGACCTGAGAGTGCTAAGGTGAATCAGACAAGGTGCCAGCCCCAGGGAGGGCACTACCTGGTGGGGAGACAGGTGGTCAACGGACAGATGAGGAGATGTATGAGGTCCCTACTATGTGTCAGCACTGTTCAAGGCTCGAGGATGTGGTGTAGACTAGGCAAGGCTCATGCCTGCCTTCCTGCAGCATGTCACTTCATTGGGAGACAAAGCAGGTCACCTGCCGTGTGAGTTCTTGTTGGTGGCTGGCAGGAGGACTCAGGTTTTCACCATGTAGAGCTTCCCGTAGGACTGCTTGAGTGTCCTCATGACGTGGCAGCTGGCTTTCCTCAGGGCAGTTGATCCAACTGAGAGTAAGGAAGAAGTCCAAATGTCTTTTCTAACCCATGCATGGAAGTCACACTGTGTCATTACTCCTGTACCTCTTGGTTCCACAGAGGTCAGCCCTTTTTTGCACGGGAGAAGACCACACAAGAGTATGACTACCAGGAAGCCAAAGTCCCTGGGAACCGTGTTGCAGCCTGGCTGCCACATCATCTCCTAGGATGTATAAGGAAGAAGGTCAGTGCATATAAGTCCCTAGAAGGCTTCTCAGTACACCACACACCTAAGTGTTCTCTCTTGTCATGGTCCTTGTTTCTGGCATAGTCATAAACTCTCCTGCAGGACTTTCTATGATGGTCGATCCTTACGATCTGTAATCAATCGCTGCAGAGCACCATTGTACAGAGGAAGCCAGGACTTTACACAGCAGCAGCACAAGCCCGGCCTCGTTTTCTTGCATCTTGGCCACATGCTCTCAGATAGCTGGGGTCACAACTCCTCTGTCTTTCTACAGGATACTGGGCAGGTCCTCCTTCCCCTCTCCTTTTCCCTCTCACTTCTGCTCAGGGATTGGAATCCTGAGTCCAAACCCAAGGGATTGAACTAGGTGAGTGTTTCCTGTGTCTCCAGTCATTCCCATCCTACTTGAATGCTCTCTCCATTTCCACTTGTGTCTTCCACTGTCACCCAAGTGCAGTTGTCCCTCGGTATCTGAGGGGTTTGGTCCCAGCTTCCCTTCTCAGGGACATTAAAATCTATGGATGCTATTGCCCATTGCAGAAGATGCTGAGGTGCTTGTGTATGACTTTCGTGCATCCTACTTTAAAGCATCTCTGGATTACTTAGAATGCCTAATGCAATGTAAATACCTTGTAAATAGTTACTGTGCATATTGTTTAGGGAATAATGACAGTGGATAAGTTTGTACATATTTATTAAGGCACAATTTTTCTTTTAGTATTTTCTATCCGTGGTTGGTTGAATCTGAGAATGTGGAACCCATGGAGATGATGGACAGACTGTATTTTTCTTAAATCCTTTCAATTAATGAACTTGGCTTCGTCCTAAGCAATAATCTCCAGGTTTGATATGCTAATTGCATTTTTGCAATATGCTTTAAAATGATGGTGGCTATGCAAATGAACAGTGGACTTCTGCCCCTGCCATGTCTCCTCTCTCTAAGGGCCACCAGCTCGGTGTTCTGGGGAAGAGAATGGTGGGCAGGAGCTCTGAGTCCTCCGCTTATGCCATCAGGTGACTCAGAGTTGGCCTAGGCCCCATGTGCATACAACCTGTGACATGGAGCCTTCCAGGGAGGGCTCAGCAGTTTTCTGTTTGCATTGGGTTTGAATTAGTTTTTGCTTTTTTTTTTTTTTGTTACTTTTTTTTACAAGTGTTACTTGAGATGGTCTAGAGAATCTTACAAAAAACTTAAGTCATTCACTCTACACCTCCATCTCTCTCCCAGAGGCAGCTGCTATCAACTCTTAGCAGAATTTTTGGTATGTACAATCTCTGTGAAATTAAATAATATGCTTCCTTCTGATTTTTTAAAATTTTATTTTAAAGAGGGTAAAATTAAACATAACAAAACAGAACATAAGAAAATAATGTAAGAGACACAGATTTCAAAGCAAGACAACTGGAGATCTTCACTGTCTATCATATTGTCTCTTGTTTTCTTCCAAATATTTGTCCATATCTTCACATACAGAGAATTCACATGAAACAACATAGTATAGAACTGATCTGAATGGGATGATGAAGGCATTTTAGGTCTTCAAAACCAGACAATAAGGAAGTCAACAATGGCTGTCATAGGGTCTCTCTGTCCATGGGCTGGGGGTTTAGCTCAGTGGCGTAAGAGACTGCTTGGCAAATGAGAGATCATGAGTTCAATCCCTGGCAGCAAGAAAAAAAAAATTGCTATCCATACCTTCACCATACCTTCACACATATTGAAATTAAACAAAACAAAACAGACTAAAGTCACTCTGAACAAAGAATAATAGTATTGCTAAATTTCACATCATGATGCTACAGAATCAGCACTGGGTACCTTAGTGACTCTTTTTCTTCAAAGTAGTTGTTCATTTCATTGTGCATTATATAATCAGTTCTCATAAACTGTTTAGAAGTTCTATGCATGTATGAGTCTCTACATATATATCTATCCTTTCTATATTAGAGGAAAAAACAAAACAAAATAAGACAAAACAAAACAAATTCCTAGAAAAACATGAAATGAAAAAGTCATATAAAACCACAATACAAGGTGATCTACAATGGTTGCTATGATGTCTCTTGTTATCTTCAGTAGAATTGTCTATATCATCAGGTATAGTATAATTGAACATAGCAGTATATAACAATATTAATAAAAACAAAACAGTAGAGACATTATAAGACTTCAAAAGCAGGTAATAGTCAAGCCAGAGTAGGTATCCTAGTGAATCTTGTCATCTTCAGAGTATTTACCTATACTCTCAGACTTGATACTATCAATCATAACAGATTCAAATAAAATCAGTCAATACAAAACAGCGATCTAACAAACTAGATTCAAATAAGATCAGTCATAATAAGACAGGGTAAGTAGTACAAGACTTCAGATTAAGTTAATAGGAAATTAAAGGTAGTTACTGTAGTATATCCTGCTATTTTTTGAGTAGCTGTCTGTACCTTCAAGTCTAGTAGAAGGAGACAGACTGGAAAAAAAAAACATAACCAAACTAAACAGAGTGATAAGATTTTAAATCCTGATATGCTATTAACAATGTCCTCTGCCTTCCTTTTTTAGACAATTCCTCCCCTTTCACTTTCACAGGGTGCATTGTACATTTTGGGTCCCACTAACTCCTTTGGTTTTTAGGTTAGGGGTGCAGCCCACTATTTACCTAAGTGCTTCTGAAGCTTTTTACCCCTGGGCTTGATCTTAGGTTGTATTCCTTTACCTACAAAAGCCTCAAAGTTTTCCTTCGTTACAGCTGAGTAGTTCTCCACTGCACAAAAGTGTCATGTCTTTCCAACCTATCTGCAGCTGCTGGACGAGCTACCCCGACATTTTTCTGGTTCCCTGTCACATAGAACATTGATTTCTCATATTTGACTTTCAGTCTATAAGCCCTCTTTCAGGTTAATTATATTACCTATACAGAGCATATCAATGGACCCTATCTCCTGATCTACTCAGCCTGCATTTTTTTTGTTAGTGTATCAAGGCCATCTATGTTAGAGACTATAGCCAACCTTCTCTGTCATTTCTGCTATGCTATTTTTCTGCCATTGGTTGTCTATTTTTCTCCTTCATACCACTGTCTGCTCCATTCATTGAGGCCTCTCTGCCACTGTTCCTAAAATCCTGGGGTTTTTTTTCTCCCTCTCTAGAATCTCCTTCAGTATTTTTTGTAGGCTTGGATTCGTGGTCCCAAATTCCCCCCATTTCTCTTTGTCATGGAAGCATCTTGTTTCTCCATTAATTTTGAGAGACAGTTTCATAGGGTACATCAATCTGGGTTGGAGGTTATTTTCTTTCAGGGCTTGGAATACTTCGCTCCAAACTCTTATTGATTTGCTGATTTGTGTCAAGACTCTGCCGAGATTTTGATGGGTTTTCCTTTATAGGTGATCTATTTCTTTTCTGTGACGGCTTTTGATATTCTGTGCTTGTGATGAATTTCTGGAATCTTGATTATTATATGTCTGGGTGTAGCTCTGTTTTGGTTGTAGGTGGCTGGAGTTCTGTATGCCTCATACATCTGAATATCATTTCCTTTTCCTATGCTTGGGAAGTTTTCCTTAATTATTTCTATGAACAAACTTTGTGTTTCCTTTGTGTTTACCCCTGCTTCTTCACTCACATTTTTTATT